>JAODAL010006751.1:0-130730 GCA_025379985.1 Phyllomedusa bahiana
CTGGGGGTGAATAAAAATTTGCTTTTTTAAAATTTACGTAGATGCGCTCAATGAACAGTGCTGGGTGCGAAAAAGTCAAAAAACACTAACTGTTATTTTTTGTTTAAAAAAACGGAAATTTTTGCCCCTTTTTAAATTTCACCTTGGGAATATAAATTGCTTTTTTTTTTTAAGTTTAAAAACGTAATGCTGCGTCAATGAACAGTGCTGGGTGCGCAAAATAAAAAAACACGTAACTTTTAGTTTTTGTATAATAAACTGTTTTTTTTTGCCCCTTTTTCAATTAAAACCTGGGGGTGAATATAGAATTGCTGTTTTAAAAAATTTGTAGATGGCGCGTCAATAAACCCAGTGCTGGGTGCGCAAAAGTAAAAAAACACGTCTGTTATGTTTTGATTAATAACGTATTTTTTGCACCTTTCAATTCACCTGTGGTAAATATAAATTTGCTGTTTTAAATTTACAGATGCTGCGCAAGAACAGGCGGGGTGCGCAAAAGTAAAAAAAAAACACTAACTGTGATGTTTTCGACGATAAAACGGTATTTTTGCAACAAACAACCTGTGCTGACCAAGATTGTGGTTTGTAATTTAAGTGAAAGGTGGATATATCAACGCACAGGGTAAGGGGAAAAATTGAACACCATCTGAAAGTATACTGATAATAAAAGGGAGTTTTTGCAGTAACAAAGAGACCTGAGTTACTAAAAATGATTTTTATCCAATATAATTGGGCTGCCCAATATCCGGGAATATTTCAATAGCAAACGTTAATAATAAAAGATACTCCACTACAATGTCTACACTAATCTTGGGTTTAATTTATCCAGTGTTCTTTAAGATAGAGCTTTGTCGTGTTCCCAACCCCCCCCCCCCCCCCCCCTGAATTTTCGTGGTAGATTCTGCTTTAAAAATCCTCTAGCTAATACATAAAATGTTCAAATCCCAATTAACTAAAATTGGAAAAGGAAACCAGTAAAAGTGAGGTTTTTTTGTGCAGAAAAAGACTAATTTCGCTGGGGTGTTTGGCCACAGGCAAACACAGGTCCTTTTCCCCATGAACGTGAGGACACTGAGGTTGAAACAGGGAAAAGCTGTTCTATGTAAAACGAGGCATGGATTTTTTTTTTCCCGCCAACAAACCAACACATCCCCGTCATGACGCCACACACATCTCACCCCCGCTCTATTCGTAATCCTTTTGCGGCCCCAAAATTACGGAAGCGCCAAAAAAAGGGGATTTTTTAATAGATGATCACAGATTTTAACCAAATTAAACGCATGATCGGAAATTTCAAACACCAAAAAACCTCCCCGATTTCAATTTTGCGAAAAAAATGCTCAACCTACGGTTTTCTTTTTATGTTTTTTTTCATCCCTGCAGGGGGTTAAAAGGGGCCCCATTTTCCAAAAGTTTTAAAAAAATATGTATGTATAAAATGCATTAATAATATTATATTGTGGTTAATATTCGGTGCCTTAAAGCCATTTTATTGCAGGACATTTTTCAATTAATAGAAAATTTTCGGGTTTCACTGCAACAAGCCTTTTCAATTTCAGAAATGAAATTTTTGGGCAAAGGGTGGTGAGAAAGCCGGGGTGCTTGAGCCCGAAAAAAAAAAAGGGGCCGGATCCTGTCTACTTTGGGTACGTAAAATATAGATGGCTTTCCCTTAGACATTTTTTCCTGCCTGCTTAAACAGGTGGGTCTTACCACTGTGTTTTGTTTAGTAATTGACCAGTAAGAGAAGTTCAGAAAAGTGCCGTACCCTGTATAAAAAGGCACCACGGTGAAAGAAAAAACACAGCTTGGGCCTCTAGTTAAAAGAGCGTACAGTGGAGAAACCTCTGTTGGACTTCTTGAATTGTAGAAAGAGTGAGACACCTAGGTGAGGCTAATAACCCGGGGTGAGAAAGGGGGTTATTTACATTTTTTTCATTGTACATCAGGGAAAAATCTGTACGGACACAAATTGAGTTTAAAAGGGTGGTTTCAGTAGTAGCATTGGTACAGTGCTAGTTAAAGGGTTTTAACCCTAAAGTAGGTCTGGAGGTCTTGTGTGCTCAGGTTCAAGGCCTGTTAGATTATAAAGACTGTGAGTACTGACTCCGATGCAGAAGATCAAAACTAGGCAGCCACATAAATTTTCTTTTTAACCCCTAAGTTTCATGATTCAATAGCCCCATGTTCACACGAGTATTTTGGTGGTACAGTACCGCTGCAATCATTTGTCCTTTTAGAGTTGCACTAATAGCGTGTCCCCACAGCACGGGGGGCGGCAAAACCCCCCGGCCGATTGACATTCATTCTGGGCGCGTATTTGCCGCAAAAATTGACAGTCATTATCTCCCCACGTACAATACAAATTTTATTTACGACGGGGGGAGGAGGCATAATCCATAGTTCTCTATGAGAACTATGGATTACCGTAATTTCAGCATGCATATCACCCGTATTAGAGTGCAAATACGTGCCAAATGCACGGCGAAATTTTCGCCCGAACTACCCCTTTGGGTTGTTCACAGGCTTTAAATTTTGGGCTACAGTATGCCCCCCAATTAAAACCGGGTTTTGGAGATCGCGACCCTCCGTACTCCCTGGGCAGGGGGCAGCACCCGCCGGCCCCCAAAACATCATTTCTCCCAACTTTCACTTATCTCCCCGGCGTACAATACCACGTATTTTTAGTCCAGGGAGAGGGGCGTTCCCCTATTTCTTTGAACGTGTTTTACCTTTTTATTGGGGGTGCATTTTGCTCGTATTAGAGCGCAGTACGCTCGCAATCCGTGGCGAAATGCGCCCCAAAATAAGCCATGTAAACATACCCTTAGAGTAAAACTCTACTTGTGTTTATTTACTACGACTTTGTGTGCCTGTTCATTACTCCACCATCTAGCATAGTTAAAAAACAGACGTCCATCCAGTTCAGCCTATTGTGAAAAGGTTGTTTCCCGGGGGAACAAAATCCCATGGGTAAAGCCAATTGTCCTCATTTTAGGGAAAAATTTTGTCCCCAACTTCAATCTGGCAATCAGATTTAAAACCCCGGGTCAACCCACCCTTCTCCCGAATCCTGTCACTATAACTTTTTTACACTCTAGAAATGCCCAGACCTCTTTGAACTCTGTTGTGAAGTCACTATGAAAAAGTTCCTCTGGTAGAGAGTTCCACATCTACCTCTTAATAAAGAATCCCCTTTCTATGTCTATGTTTGAACCTTTTTTCCCCTAGATATTTAGGAGCCCCCTTTTTTCTCATACAGCCCCTGGGTAAAATAATCTTGAGGGGAAATCTTGACTTTTATTATATTTAAACATATTTATTATGTTCCTCCGAAGTCATCTTTTCTCTAAATGAAGTAACCCTAACCTTACTTATCTTTCCGGGTATTACAGTCCACCCAGTCCTTTTATTGTTTTTGTTTTCCACCTTTGAACCTGTTCAAGCTCTACAATGTCTTTGCTGGCACTCCCCCCGGGGACCAGTGACTTGTATAAGGGAGAAGATATTCCATCATGTGCATCCATTTGATAATGGTTTTAATACCCATAACCCTATTTGCCTTGGAGCTCCCCAACCGACACGGCTCTAGAATGAAGTTTCCCACCACCAGGATTCCCCAAAGCCTTCCCCCTGCTTCACTTTTACCCACATTTTTCTTTTTTAACATTAATCATGTAATGGTTTTTCCCCCCATGTGCTGACCTTTGCATTTTTTCTTTTTTAAAAAACCGCATCTGCCATTTCTCTGCCCAGGCCTCCAACTTACCCAATCCCTTTGAAAAACACATTATCCTCTATTTGTTGATTACTTTACAAGTTAGTATCATCTGCAAAGTTTGAAATTCTGTGTCAACCCTGTGAAAGATCATTAATGAAAATATTAAAAGGATGGGGCTAAATACTGAACCCTGTGATACCCCACTAGTAACGGGGATCCAGGTGAGATGTACTGTTAATCACCACCCTTTTTTTCTTCACTGAGCCAGTTGTTTTACCCACTTGAAAACTTTCCCCCCGGCCCGGCATTCTCGTTTTACTTACTAACCTTTTATGTGGACATTTCAAATGCTTTAAAAAACTAGATATACAACATCCAATGCCTCGCCGACCCATTAGAATTAACTTCCTCTAGAAGGTGATGAGATTATTTGATAGGACCTCCAATAAATCCAGCTGTAACGGGGTTTACATTTATTTTTGTGAAAAACCTTCAAACATGTTTCCCACAACGAGGGTTTAAAAATACCAGCCTATAGTTTCCGATCACTTTTTTACCCCCTTTTGAAATGGCACCACATTATATCGCCAATCCTTTGGACTACCCTGTTATTATACAGTTTAGAAAATTAAGAATAGGGGCTTATCTATAACATTACATAACTCCCTTAGGACATGGGGGTGCATACCATCAGGTCCTAATAATTTTTTCAATTTTAATCCTCTTAAGACGTAGCTTCACTTCTTACTGGGTTAGTGTCAGGGGTAGGGTGCGCTCACCTCAGGAGCAAAAAGTCTGCAGCATGAATTGCGAAAACCCCCCCCTGATCACATGCTCTGGAAGCTGTGTGAGTGACAGAGGCCCACAAATCCGGGCGGGGGGTGTCGCAACGCCAATGGGGAACCCAGAGGCCGCTCCAATCACTACAGGGGCATGTCCGGAATCCCATTTAAACTCCCTGCAGGCTGAGTGCTGCGCCTGTGATATTTCCTGGCTACCAGACCTCTTCCTGTTTCCTGACCCTGCCTTGCATTATGATTTTGTACTTCGCTCCCCTTTGTGCTTTTGACTTCGGCTTGTTTACGGTTTTCTGCGTTTGATTTGTGGGTTGGCGTTTCTATTGGTTTTTTGACTCGGACTTCGACCCTTTTTCCCCCTGAGGGCCCCAGCACTTTTCAGCCAGGGACGTCGCCCGGTGGTGGTGCCGGCAGGGCCCGCAAAAGGCAGGGACAGGGCGGGGGTTTCCAGTTAGGGGGGGTCACTGTCCATTGCGGGAAATTAGACAAGAAAAATTTAAGGTGGAGTTTACCTCATCCCTCTGCTCATGAACAAAAAGGTAATTTTCCTCGGTAAACACAGTGGAGAAAAAAATTGTTGACTAGGTTTGCAACATCAGCCCACTGAGGGTGACACACCACTTGGCCCCTATTACATACTGTACCCAAGCCTGATTTCAAGCCTTACCAGATTTGGTCTGTAAACCTTTCATAACAATAAAAACAGGCTCTTCTATGGCTTTTAAAAAATAAAAACTTTTTACTGCTATATCATTTTTTTTGAAGCTTGGATTATTAATGTTATATAAAAAATCACAAATATAGAGAATGATAAGGCCTCATGGAGACCTTCATTCGTTGTGATGCTTAGATTAAATTTAATAGGTGTCTATGAAAAAGCAAGGTTCTTTATAGGTATAACTGCCCCAATTAAGAATAATATTTTTTCCCTGATTGTCCTATTGATGTATATTTTGGTTAATTTGTATATTTAACCCAAGTACACTTTGGGAGTGAGCTTCTCTTTTATTATACACTTGGATAATATGACGACAGGACATTTCTCTACATACGGTTCTTTATTTTTGTTGCAGTAATCCTAAAAAAGAGGATTTACGTAAAGCAAGCAGAGTAAGTATTTCTTTTTACCAGTTTATAAGTCTGCGCCTAGCAAAGCTATTGTCTCTTTGAAAAGCTATTTTAGCCCTGCTTTAGAAGCAGTGAGTGGTTAGATGTGAAGGAAAAGGGTCAGGTGAGGTCTGATACTCAGCACACTTCCTAGGGTTGCTATGGAAGTTGTTGAATGTGACATACTGTAGCACATGGATATTGTGATGAAATGAGATAATCTATGTGACGGGTTTTTCCTGACATAACCAACTGTTCTTCTTTGCTCTGCCTATAGAACTTCTTGGCCTTTTTTCACGGAAAAAATTGCTTAGGTCACCATGGTGATGAATATTCACAGCTTGTGAAAAAAAATCTGCAAGGACATAGGTTAGAGGAATCAAATCCCCAAAATGAATACCGAAGAATAAAGCAAGAATTTTCTTTGTATATCAAATATGATAAAAATACAAAAAACTCCAATGCAGCTTAGAAATATTAGGTTATAAAATGATGCTTGTGAGTGGTAATCATTTTACATGTTTCAGGAAAGTGTAACCAATTAAAATGCAATTGCAACAAAACATTTTTTACAATATCTATATGGTGTGACGTTTCGCTGGCGTCCGGACGCCCTCCTGGGGGTACTTAGCTCACAGGATCGCCGTCTTTTGTAGAAGGTATTGGCACACCGACACCAGGCTTCTTCTTTGGCCTCCGCCAGCTTTATTCGGGCACAGAATAAAGGTACAGCAAAACAAAGGAAAGCAATACAAAATAAACCCTCAGCCCCCTGGCCACTAACTAGACAAAATTACAGTAAAGCCCTCAACTACCAGGGTCTGTGCCCACTGCACAGCACCCTTCCAAAGTCAGAGTCCTTACAGCTTTCTCTCAAGCCTCCGAGGCCAAGCTCTACAAACTCCACTACCTCTCCCAGTTTCCAGGTAGCAGACCACGCCCCCCGATCTCCTGTAGTAGGAGGGCCTTTAATAGGTTTCTCCTGAGCACCCAAAACCTGGGCTGGAACCAGAAGACCGGAACGTGGAAACAACCACCCATCCATCTGCAGTTGTTCCGGGAAGGCCAGCCCTTAATGGCTGGACATTAGCCATGCATGTATAAGGGGTCGCACCCTAATGCTGCTGACCGACAATCCCTGCTCCCCCCCGAGACCAGGTTGGGGTGGCACGTACCCCCACCTAGTGGCAAAACCCCTGCAACCCCTAGGTCGCTCGGCCACATACCCCCTCCCCTTTGATAAAGGCCCGGGTTTTTCTCACCTTTTGAAAAACCCTTTTCCTCCGGGGTCAAAACACCTAAAGGGGAGCCATCTCACACCTTCCTGTACTTTTCCCTGTCAGGGGACACCATTTTTTTCCCTTGGGGGACCTTTTCATAAAATTTTTTTGTCACTGCCCCATAGTTTTGGTTGTAACCCCCACCATGGGGCCAGACTTCTTTACACGTATGGGGCAACCAAAACAGTCATTTCCACTCACTCCCAAGAACAATCCATGCACGCTCTGCAACAAAAATTTCCACCTGCACCCGCATGCTGACATTCACAATGGGTTACCATGACAACCGCTAGGAATTTTTTTGTCCCGTATTTTCCCCAGACACTTCAATAGTTCTGAAAACCCCTTCTTCCCCTTTGTATCTCATAGGTTGAAGCCCCCCAATTCCCCCTTAATGTCTACAGCTCCTTTCCCCCATCACCAGGAGGATATTGGGGTATCCCGCTGCAACAAACATCTCAGCAGTATTCGCCACTCAGAAATTTTATTTCCTCTGTAAAAAAATACAGAAAACCCTGCTCAGCAACAGCCCCAAACTCATATTAGTCTGGTTTTACCCATTCAGACGGGGAGAAAAACCCCCTTCCTAAACCGCTGTTCAAATTTACGAAAGGGCCCCTTCATTAATGCGGTAAAACCCCTTGCCTGTGCCCCAACTCTCATGGCTCTTTTTAGAGGGGATCCTCTGCAAAACGTGTGGAATGTTTCTTACCTCTCCAAACAATCGTGGGGAAAAAACCCAAAATTTACATCAATTATATTGTCCACTGCTGAGAACCTCACATATGGGAAAACCTACGGTTTCCCTCCCCTTTTACTGGGGATTTCCTTACCTCTGGGGTTTTTCCAACATACTGCCCTGCCCCTCACTACCCCGAGCAACCCCTCTTTGCGGGCTGTAGCAGCTCATTTTTTGATCATCCATCCAACGTCCTTATGACTACGCAGTAAAAGCTACTGAAAATGCAGCAATCCTTGGACAATGAACCCAGCTCACAAGACCCAGAAATGACCTTTTCTTTTTCATTCCTGCAATGTAACAATCTGGTTTCTATCACCGACCCACTTCTCTTAATACCCTGCTCGGGCTGCACCAAATTCTGCCTTGGCCACTTTTCTTGCAAATTTTCCCCATCACCCTTTCTGAAATAGAGACTCTCACGAGTGTTTTTTCACCAGGCAAAAAACCATACATTCACACCCCAGTCCCCACATACAGGCAGAGAGCAATCACTTCATGGTTCCCCCTCCCTTTTCAGGCAACACCCTTGTAAGTTTCATTAGAATATCAAACACCAGGGCCCAACAGGACAGAACTAACTGTGGTATCCACACAGGACACACATCACCTGTGCTACATGGGCTGTTTCCCCTTTTCCCCTTTTGGGGGCACACTAGGAATCCCTTTGCTGCTCGCCTGCGTTCTTAGCACCGTTCCCATTGCATTTCTTCACACACAAAAGCCCTCCAGGGGAAAAATGAGCGCTCTCCATTCTGCGTAGTGCAGCTTTTTCTAGCTGCTTTCACAAAAACCAGTAGAACTGGAGCTACTTTTGGGATACAGCAACCCCCCCCTCCCCCATGCTGTGTGACTAGTTTGGTAACGTACTTTAAAACCAATAGTAGGTCTGTTGGCCAGCATTTATACACAGAAAGCAACATTGGAATTGTCCCTCCCCCAGGCAAAAAGCAGGAACAACGACCCCATCAGATTCACAATCTTTTTTTCCAGTCTCTCCCCTCAGACTCTTCTCAACCCCTGGCGGTGTCTGTGCCTCTTTTTTCCCCACCCTGGTGACCCCACACATCCTGGATTTGATAGAAAGTTCAACCCCCTTCATACAAAAAGGGAACATCTTCCCCGGTCATGTTGGCCATCGGGACCTCTCCTGGACTGCCATTATGCCGGGGGTGGGGCTTCAGACACCTGTACTCCGGGCGGGGGCTGAAACCTCTCCGCCTTCCCCTTGAGAGGGCAGTCAGAAGCACATTTGGCTCTATGGCACCAACCAAACGGTCCCCTGCGGCGGTGGTAGCGGGCAAATGCCGAAAATTGTTCCCCAAGCAACGGCGCACCCCCGGGTCCCCTGCAACTGGCCTCTCTAGAGTGACCCGTTTTTCCAAACAAGGCCTCCTGGCCACAGACACCCCCTCATGCAGTCATCGGGTTTGGGTTTCCCTGGGAACAAACCACCTTGTTACTTTGATCCTTTCCATACCCCAACGTTCTGGTTAACCCCCCTACATGCCAGAATTGCGCTTTTTTTTGGGGGAGTCTTTAGTGTCCCGCAGAGACTGCACAGTCACCCTGGGGCTTTCGGCAATAGGGGCCAGGACATCAGCCCCCCGCTCTGGGTAGCCTCCGTGACCGCTACTTGCTCAAAAAGCTGCAAGAAAACCTCCACGTCTTCCCCCCCCCCTCCACACCTCACTCGGGCCCCCCCCAATCCCCCTCTGCAACTTCTCTGTGCACAGCCTCTCTGCCGGGCTTCAGCTTTGCCCCGGAGCCTTAAAAGGCTTCTCTCGGTCCCCCTCAAACCTGCCCGGAGTTTTCTATACTTTAGCTGTGGTAATGCTGTGCCCCCCATTTGCTCCTCCCTGTGGGGCAGTCAACGAGGAGCAGCTCCCCATGGCAAAAAAATTTTTTTTAAAAACCACAAAAAAGTCTCTTAATGCACCCCAAAATTAGGGGCCTCTGGCCCCTTTAAATCTTTCACCACTTATGGCCCAAAACTTTACCATTCGGGTTTTGCCCAATTTGCCCCCGGCATCCCCCCCATATGTGACGCTTGCTGGGGTCCGGACGCCCCGGGCTGTCCTGGGGTACTTACTCCCCGATCGCCGTCTTTTGTAGAAGGTATTGGGACACCCACACCCGGCTTTTTTAAGACTGGCCTCCGCCGCTTATTCGGGCACAGAATAAAGGGCGCAAAAAAAAGGAAAGAATACAAAATAAACCCCAGCCCCCGGCCACAATAGACAATATTACAGTATCCCTCAAATACCATGGGGCGTGCCCATGCACAGCACCCCCCAAAGTCAGAGTCCTTACAGCTTTCTCTCAAGCCTCCAGGGCCCGAGCTTTATAGTCCCATGCTCCCGTGCCAGGAGCAGACCACGCCCCCTGATTCCTGTATGGAGGGTTTAATAGGGCTCCCGATGCACCCCCAAAATGGGCTGGGAAACCCAAAAACCTGGAAGGGGGAAACCCCCCCACCCATCTGCAATTGTTTTGGGGAAGGCCAGCCCCTTAAAGAGGGGCATTTGCCATGTTATGTATAAGGGGCAGCACCCCCAAAGTGCTGACCCAATACCTTTCCCTCACCCCAGACCGGCCTCTCGGTGGCACGTAGCCACCTAGTGGCAGAACCCGCACTCTATGGTCCTCGGGGCCCCCCAAAGGGAAATGGCTTCTGTTGAAATAGGTCAGATGGGAAAGGTTTTACAAAACTTATGGAGCTACTGTCTGATACATCCTTAGGCTGAATACATAAGGTATAGTTTTTCCCCAGAAAAATATACTGTAGTATGGGACAAAAAAGCTGATTATTTCTCTTAAAAAGGGTTAAAAACCATTGGTTGTTGGGACTGATAAAAATAAAAGATAAAACTCATACTAACCTCCCAGACGCTATCGTTCAGTCTTGGCGGTTGTCCCGTTCGCCTTCGCTGAAGTGGTGAACAGACGTTGTTCACCTGAGAGATGCCCCAAAAAAAGCAGGGGGGGTACTGCCCTTGGAGTTTCCTCTATTTTTCTCTGGAATTGTGCTCAATATGTCACCGAGCAGCAGAGCTGTGTTCCTCTTTGTTTTTGCTGGGTGTGTCATTTTTAAACTATAAAAAGATGGGGACCCGAATTACGCGAACCCCCAGCACAAGTCTCAGGCTCTCACCCGGGGACCGCCGGGGCAATGGGGAAAGGGGAATATCCGTTCGGAGTCTCTTACAGGTTTAACAAGTGCATTACATAAATGAATCCGTGATCTGCAGGGGGTACTCTCGCAGCAACTTAGTTTTTTTTTACGAGTTATTAATATATATAGCAATGGCACCAAAAAGGCTGAATTATTAGGGTTTTTCTGGTAATGAACAGTGATAGAATGTAAAAAACCCCCGTAAAACGCCTAATTCGGGGGCAAAACGGGGGGGGGCCCAAAACCATATCGAAGCTACATATTTAAGCTCGCTACCCCCTTTTGGGCGCTTCGGGGAACAGGTAAGACCTTTTAAAGTGGAACTGATCCCGAAAAAGTTGCCCAGCTCTAAATGTGCCTGATTTTTGACCCCTGTAATGGTTCATAAATAACAATTCTTACTAATGTTTGGCCAAAGAAATTTGGGTTAATGCCAAATTTTTATACATGTGCCCTGGTGTACCAGCCCAAGACTTTATCCCCCGAAGTCGCAGTAGAATTTTGGGACGTGAGTTGCTCCCCGTTCTGTTTTACTGCCCCTTCTTTTTATGAATGTATAATAAGTAGCAAAAGAAAAGGGTTTCCCCCCAAACTAAAACAAAAACCCAAAACCACCTTTTAAAAACCAAATTTTTTTAATGTGCTATAATATTTAATGATAGTCAGAGGTGTTGCAAGTAAGCATGGGGCTTTGTAGTCAAACTTGGAATGTGACTGAACTCCACTATTACTAATTTTAGCAGCAAGTGTTTTTTTTTTACTGGTCTTCACTCCAATCCTTGTGTCTTCTACTAAGGTTAGAAGGGCCCACCAGGGTACAAGAGGATCTTCTGGGGGGCCCAAGCTCTGTCACAATACTGTGCACCTAGTATTTCAGAACCCCAAAATGTAGCAAAAAGCAACTTGATTTGGAGCCGACTTTAGAGTGAATCACCAAATCTCCTATTAAACCCTGCACAAACAAGGAATAATTAAAGAGGTTGTCTCACCATTCTGTTTCACAGGACCACAGCAGCTTTAAATTCACACTTCCTCACTCTTCCTGGCTAGCCTGTGGGTGGTTCTATAGCAGTGATTAACATATCTGCTATATATTCTTAGCTCTTCTAATTGCAGTGGCCAGAAAGCAGGGTAGCTTATCTATAGTGCAGACGGCTACAGAGCTCACAGTAAACAATCAATAATAATGAATCTCCTTTGTTAGAGAAAACACACTCTGTTCTTAAGCTGCTGTCAATCTTAGTGCCGTCACTCCCTGCCCTCTGTCAAATCAGGAAAGGAGAGCAGGACGGTAACCAGAAAAACCTGTGTGCACTCGGAGCAGATAAAATCTCTCTTATCTCCTGACCAAGGTAATATCAAAAGAGGATATATTAGCTAAAAGTCTTCATTTACCGTTCCCCACATGTTGAAAGCTAATCCTTGTATTGAGGCAACATCTGTAAGTGGCCTTGCACATGTTATTATATATATATATAATATATAATATTATATATATATATTTTAATATATATATATATATATAATATATATATATATAATAATATATATATATATATATATATATAATATATATATATATACATATAGAACATGTATATATATATATATATATATGATGTGCCAAAGTGCTTTATTAAACTGTGTCTTTTTTTTCTTTTAAAGTGTCTTTATTTAAACAGTTCCTGACTGGCCTATTTTCCTTTTCCTTAGTATATACGGGTTTAAACTCTTTCTTGCACTCGTTTTTTTTTTACAAGTTTTATTTCAATGTAATTTGTAACACTTTTTTAACAGCAAAATTGGCGCTAAAACAAGTTTTGTACTTGTGTAAGTTTTCTATCACAAACGTTTTGGGCGACATGTATGAAGCTCGCCGGGTCGGGGCGCGCTTTTCCGCTAGTTTTCCGGCGAAATCTGTGCCTGATTTATATCGGGGCCGGGGCGCGCTCATACATCCAATGTAAAGTCCGCCGCGCCTCTCCAGAGTGTTAGGCGCAGTGCGGGACTTTGGCGCAGTGCGGGGCTTAGGCGCCGTGCAGGACTGCGCCGAAAATCTGTTCCGATGCGAGACAGGCTGGAAAACAGCGAGAAATCATTCCACATGTCGGTGCGGAGTATGAATCAAAAATCACCTTTATAAAGGCATTAAACATTCTCAGAAAAAGAGCTGAAACCTACAAAATAAAAAATACATAAAACAAACTCACTTTCAAATATCCTAAGTCTTGAATTAGGATATTTGAAATTGCGGGAAATACAGTAATTCAAATTCTGAAAGCTATTCTCATTGGTCGGCATAAACCGGCCAATCAGAATAGGAGCGACATTGAACCATTAAAACCTATGGAGAACTATTGACCAATCAGAATCAAAGGCGGGACAGTTCAAAATACAGTAAAAATGCCGAAAAGAGCTGATTGGTTGAGCTAACGGGGGCTTGGCTAGCTCAGCCAATCAGAATAGGAGCAACAAAGACCCATTAAAACCTATGGAGAACTATTGACCAATCAGAATAGGAGCGACAAAGACCCATTATATCCTATGGAGAAGTTTTGACCAATCAAAATTCAAGGCGGGACAGTTAAAAATACAGTAAAAATACAGAAAAGAGCTGATTGGCTGAGCTAACGGGCGCTTGGCTATCCCAGCCAATTAGAGCGCGAGCTACTTCTCCCATTGTAGTCTATGGAGAGATGGGCGCAATGCAATCTCGGCGTTCAGCGCCGTGCGGCATGGAGTATGAATAAAAAAATAATTTTAATTAAGTGTAAAACATTATCAGATAAAGCGCTGAAACCTTCTTTAAAAATAAAGCACTTAAATCCTTAACAACGCGTTTATCGCCGAGACCGGCGCTACATAGGGAATTGCAATAGAGAGAAATGCCGCGGAATACAGTAATTCAAATTGTTTAAGCGCTTCTCATTGGTCGGCATTAACCAGCCAATCAGAATACAGAGCGACAGTGTCCCATTAAAACCTATGGAGAACTATTGACCAATCAGAATAGGAGCGACAAAGACCCATTATATCCTATGGAGAACTTATTGACCAAATCAAATCAAAGGCGGGACAGTTCAAAATACAGTATAAAAAATACAGAAAAGAGGTGTTGGCTGAGCTAAGCGTGGCTTGCAACCCAGGAAATCAAGCGGCAAGCTACTTCTTCTCCCATTGTAGTCTATGGAAGAGTGGCCGCACTGAAATCTCGGCGCTCAGTCCCTGCGACATGGAGTATTAATAAAAAAACTCATTTATTAAAGTGTAAAACCATTATCAGATAAAGACTAAAACCTTTGAAAAAAAAATCAGTTTAAAATCCCGAACAACGCGTTTGTCGACGAGACCAGGTGCTACTTTAGGGAATTGCAATCGAGAGAATCGCCGGAAATACCATAATTCCAAATTGTTTTTTAAGCTCTTCTGTAGTGTTGAGGCGAATAGTATCGACAAAGATGAAATTCGGCATAGTTTTTTATGTATGATCGAAATTATTTAGATCATGCGCCTAAATTTAGGTAAAATCAGTGCATCATCTATTAAATCGCCCAATTTTCGGCGCTTCCTGTCATTTTGGCGGCCAGCAAATCAGTTTACAGAATAAGCAGGGTGAGATGTGTGTGCGACGTCACCATGACTGGGATGAGTATGTTGCGATTGGCTGTAAAAATCACATGACCTCGATTTACATAGAACAGCCCTTCCTGTTCGCCTCAGTGTCTCACAGCGTCTCAGAACAGAGGACATGGCCTCTGCCTGTGTCCAAACAGCTCAAGCGAAATTATTCTATTTCTTCACAGAGAAAGCTCTACATTAGCTGTGATCCATACAACATGATTAGATTAGAGATTGGAAGATTTTATGTAGTTAGGTAAAGAGAATTTTAAAGGAGCATCTACCGCTGTAAAAGTCACGGGGGGGGGGGGGGAGCAAGAGGGTGGGCCCCCGCGTGCGAACCCAGACAAGCTCTATAAAGAATACTGGATAAAGTTTCACCAAGACTTAGTGTAGACCATTGCACTGCAATAGCTTTATTATTAACAGTTTTCTATTGAAATATTTCCCTGGATATGGGCAGCCTGAACTTATATTAGGATACACTAACTTTTCTAGTAACTGCAGGTCTCTTTGTAGGTGCAAAACTCCACTTTTATTATCATTATACATTTCAGATAGGTGTTCATTTTCAATTTTGCCCACTCCAGCATTTTTGATATAGCCACCTTGCAGTTAAATTAGATATCCAGCAATTTGTAGTCAGCAACAGGTTGATAGTTGCCAAAAATTACCTTGTATTATCCCGAATAAATTTCAGATACTGTTTTTTTACTTTGGCGCACTACACATTGTTCATTGAGGCACCTTGCACTTAAATGTGAATACTGCGAATTTTTGTAGTCACCACTGTGAATGATAGGTGCCAAAAAATACCTTTTATTATCCGAATACATTACAGATACGTGTTTTTTTTGACTGTTGGCGCACTACAGCTTTGTTCAATGAGGCACCTTGCACTTAAATTGAATACTGCACATTTTGTAGTCACCACATGTTGAATTGATAGTGCCAAAAATACCTTTCTTAATCCAATACATTTACAGATACGTGTTATTTTGACTTTGGCGCACTACAGCTTTGTTCATTGAAGGCACCTTGCACTTAAATGTGAATACAGCAATTTTGTATCACCACAGGTGAATTGAAAGTGCCATAATACCTTTTAATATCCGAATACATTACAGATACGTGGTGTTTTTGCACTTTTGCCCAGTCCAGATTTGTTGATAGAGCCACCTTGCAGTTAAATTTGAATCCACAATTTGTGTAGTTACCACAGGGGGAATTGATAGGGCCCAAAAAAGGCCTTTTATTATCCGAATACATTACAGATACGTGTTTTTTTTACATTGCGCACTACAGCTTTTGTTCATTGAGGCAACCATGCACTTAAATGTGATACTGCAATTTAGATAGTCACCACAGGTGAATTTATCAGGTGCCAAAAAATACCTTTATTATCCAATACATATATACAGATACGTGTTTTTTGCACTTTTGCCCAGTCCAGATTTGTTTGATAGAGCCACCTGCAGTTTTAAATTTGAACACCCAGCAATTGCTTAGTTACCACAGGTGAATTGATAGGGGCCAAAAAAATGCCTTTTATTTATCCGAATACATTACAGATACGTGATTTTTTTCACTTTGCGTCAGGCCAGCTTGTTGATAGACTACTTTGCAGTTGAAATTTGAATACAGAATTTTTTGTAGTCATACCACAGGTGAAGTTGATAGGTGCCAGAAATACCTTTTATTATCCGAATACATTTCAGATACAGTGTTTTTTTCACTTTGGCGCAGCCACTTTGGTTGATAGATCTACTATTGCATTAAATTTGAATACAGCTATTTTTTGTAAGTCACCACAGTGCACTGATAGGTGCCAAAAATACAGTTTAATATCCGAATACATTTCAGATTACGTGTTTTTTTCTCACTTGGCGCAGGCCAGCTTTGTTTTATGATAGATCTACTTTGCAGTTAAATTTGAATCCAGCAATTTTTGTTTTGATTTGAGGATTTAGAATAGCTGTGAGTTGCCATCTTTTAATAAGAGACTATTCCATAACTCTCCATACCTTCTCAAATTTTATATTTCTGACATGGGGAGCGAAATTCAGGTGGTAAGCGAGCAAAGAGGGGGGTAGGGAACATGGAGGTAGAGGGTACGAGAGAAGGTGCCTCTTCCAGTGCTGGCGACAACACGCATGCCAGCGGATCGTCAGTTGCAGGGACCGTCCCGGCTGTTCATCGCTGAGACAGGGCCCAGTGAACCAATAACCGAACAGCGTCGCCAATCTGTCCTTCAGTGGTTAATGCATCCTGCATCCAGCAGTCTTACCTCAACGTCCACCCGTCAGGGGGGCGCCACAAATGTCTCATCACATGCACCAGCATCTTGTCCAACATGAAGCAGCCAAATGTCAACTCGTGTACCCACCACTGTGGATAATCCTTTTCTAAAGACCTCTTTGATGACTAAAGGCGGTTGGGTCAGAAGGCATGTTAAAAGATCAAGAGGCCAAGAGGATGATTTTCTCTGCTCTGACGCCCAGTTACTGATGCCATCAGAGGAGGAGAAGAAGCCGGTCTCCCATCGGCAAAAATCCCGGGCGGTCGGCAAAAACGCCATGCAGTCCCTCTTGCTTGTAGCCCGCAGCTCCTGGATTGCAAATTTCAGGACACAAAGTCACCTGTGTTGATGATGATGATGTCGACAAGGCGGATCCAACTTGGTCTTTTCAGCAGAATTTTTGCTTTGCGAGCGCTTCATCACTGGACGAGGAGAAAGACGGATGGGGTAGTGGTCAGTACGGGTTCCGCCTCAAAAAGGGAGAGGGCGATCCGCAGAAGTCCGCTGATATGATTCCGCCAGCCACGGTCCAGCGCAAACCCCGCTCCTTGCTTATCGCCTCAAAAAGGTCCAGGACCGCTCAAGCCTGGGCCTTCCTTTGAGCCAGCCTCTGATTCACTCCAGCGATGTCATATGCCGCTTTGCCGTAAACGCATAAGTATAGCAAGAACCTTAGGGTGGTTTAACCACCACCAACATGTCAAGTCACATGCAGCGAATGCATGTTGAAATGGAGGGAACACATGGCCAAAAAAAGTCCAGAACGACGACAGGCCACCAACTACTGTCACACCCTCTGTCCTCCTCCTCCTCCTCCGCCACCAACAAGCGTTTCCTTCAGCTGCCCATGATCTCTCAGAGTCATGATCAGGGATCAGCCTCTGCTTTCAGCCACCAAAATCGCCCTAAAAATATAAAAAAGAAAAAAAAACAAAAAAAATAAAAAAAGCAAAAAAAAAGATAAAAAAAGAAAAATAAAAATAAGAAACAAAAAAGAAAAAAGAAACAAAAAACAAAAAAAGAAAAAAATAAAGAAAAAAAAAAAAAAAAAAAAAAAAAAAAAAAAAAAAAAAAAAAAAAAAAAAAAAGAATAAAAAAAAAAAACAAAAAAAAATAAGAGAAAAAAAAAAAAAATAAGAAAAAAGAAAAAAAAAAAGGAAAAAAAAAAAAGACAAAAAAAAAAAAAAAAAAAAAAAAATACAAAAAAAAAACACACCACAAGTCCCCCACCCCCCCCCAGAAACAAAAACAACAAAAAAACAACAAAACCACCCCAACACCCCACCCCCACCCCCCTGCCCACCCCGCCCCCCCCCCCCCCCCCCGCCACACCCACACCCCACAAAAACACCACAACACAACCTCCACCCCCACCCCCCCCCCCCCCCACCCCCACTCTAACCCCCAGCCCCACCCAGAGACCCAACCTACCCCAAAAGGCCTTGGAAATGATGCCTTTCCGACTGGTTGACACAGATGGGTTCCGCCACGTCCTTGCCCTAGCTGCCCCCAATACAGATGCCGAGCAGCAATTCTTTGCCAAACAGTCCGTCCCTGCCCTGGCCAGCCACGTGTCATCTAAAAATTCAAGCGCGTTGTACCTGCATCTGTGCCGTAAAAAAGTCCAACTGACCACCGACACATGAAAGTAACGGCCAAGGCCGCTATACTCTTGTCACTCACTGGGTGAGCTTTGGGGGATGTCCTGGGGGGACGGTGGCTCTCAGCTCGGGGGCCCCCCTTCAAAACCGCAGGGATGATGCAGGGTTCTTTCCCCAAGGCTTTGGTGCTCACGTCCCAGAGAAACCAGGCCGTGTTGAAATTAAACTGTCCCTTTGGGGACCGCCCACACAGGTCAGGAAGCTGTGGGCGGGTCTCCGTAACGAGACCGAGCGCTGACTGGGTGGCAAGAACCTTGTGCCAGGCAAGGTGGTGTGTGATAACGGGCAAATATGCTGGCCGCCCTTAAGATCGGTAGGCTGGAGCACATCCCTTGCCTGGCACATGTCATGAACCTTGTCGTCCAGAAATTTCTAAAGAGCTACCCGGGTCTGGACTGCCTGCTGAGGAAGGCTCGAAGTCTAAGTTCGCACTTCCGCCATCCGCACCCTGCTTCATCCCGCCTGGCTGCGTTGCAGCGTCAGCTTGGCCTCCCCGTCAACCGTCTCATTGTTGACGTGGCAACACGCTGGAATTCCACCCTCCACATGCTCCAGCGATTGTGGCAGCAGCGCAATGCATTATGCAGTCGAAGTGACACATGGCCTGACAAGCAGCGGTGCAGACCTCGGGTTGAGCCACCGAGAGTGGAGGCAGGTGAAAGAGTCTCTGCACCATCCTTGCCAGTTTTGAAGAAGCCACCAAAATGGTCAGTGCGGACAATGCCCTTGTCAGCATGAGCATTGTGGTGATCTTAGTTCTGGAACGATCGTTGGACACTCTGAAACAACAGGTCCCGCCAGCGACAGAGGAGGAGACGGACACAGATGCGGACACGGAGCCTTTCTCTCCGTCAAATCCACAAGGCCCGACAGTTTCACAATTTCATCGGTCTTCATTAGGCAGTGGTTCGGGGTCCAGAGCTAGTACAAGGTGGCGCATCAGCTCTCAGGGTGCATCATCGCAGGCAAGTCAGGGCCGTGTTGAAGCTGTGCCGGAGGCAGTGGAGGAGGAGGAGGAGGAGGAGGTATTCCTAGACACCGACTTTACCGACGTCGCTGCCTTGAAAAGAGGTTGGCGCGAATTTTAGGAGGATGAGGAAGATGAGGAAGATCAGTTTGCTAGTGCCCCTCGACCCAGAGGCTTGTGAAATCAAGGCTCCATCTCTCACATGAGTGCTTGGATGCTCCATTTCCTCCAACATGATCATCGCATTAAGGCCATCAAAATGAACAACAGTTACTGGGTGGCCACCCTCCTGGATCCCCGGTACAAAACAAAACTCAGCACTTTCCTTCCACCCACCCAAATAGAGAGTAAAATGCAGGAAATTAAGACCTTGCTGATTGATTGACTGGAGACATCTGTTGCGTCTGCTTCACGTTCTTCAAATGTCACGGTGGAACAACATCAGCGACGTGACAGCAGTAGAGTGCCAAGTAGCCGTAGCGGCAGCAGCAGCAGCAGGCAAGGTGGCAGAAGCCTAATGGGTGACCTCTGGCAATCTTTATTTACCACCTCACCAATGCATGCAATGCAGTGCACACATCCAACACACAGAGACCAGCTTAAGATCATGGTGCACGACTATCTGCGTCTCAACACCGATGTTTTTGTATGTGTTCCGGACCCAATAGACTTCTGGGTATCCAAAATGGACGAATGGCCCGAGCTCGCTCGCCACACCATAGAGGTGTTGTCCTGCCCAGCAGCCAGCGTCATATCTGAGCGGACCTTCAGCACAGCTGGAGGAGTCATTACAGACAAACGCATCCGGCTTTCCACAGTTAATGTGGATCGTTTTACTTTCAACAAGATGAATCAGGCATGGATCTCTGATGATGTTGTGGCCCCAATTGCCGAGGTCACCGATTAGTTGCCGGTCTACTTCACATTCCTCTCCAAACAGAAATGGTCCTCTTGAAAACTTTTTTTTTAAAATGATCATTTCTTACTGCAATTTTTATTCTCTTTTCCCAACAGTTCATTTTGCTGGTTTTGCTGTGAGGAGACTGTAAAGACAGCAAGGTTTCATGACAACACCGTATTCCATTTACTCACTTTATCTTTAGAAGTTTTCGCATTGTCAATGGTTTTGAGGTCATGTTGCTGTGAGATACAGCTATAATTATGGTCCTTTGGAACAGAAATGTGGCTTTTAAGTGGCATTTCTCCCTCACAATTTTTAATAGTGGCTGAGAAGTCATATTTATAATTTTTTGGGGTCATGTAGCTGTGAGATACAGCAATAATCATGGTCCTTTGGAACAGAAATGTGGCTTTTAAGTGGCATTTCTCCCTCACAATTTTTAATAGTGGCTGAGAAGTCATATTTATAATTTTTGGGGTCATGTTGCTGTGAGATACAGCAATAATCATGGTCCTTTGTAACAGAAAATGTGGCTTCTAAGTGGCATTTCTCCCTCAAAAAAATTTTTAACAGTGGATGAGAATTTCAATTTTGGGGTCATGCTGCTTTGAAATGCAGCTATACTACAGGTCCTATTATAAAAAAATGTTGTTTCTAACAGACATTTGTTCTTCACAATTGTCCAAAGTAGCTCAAGGGTCATGCTTTGATTTTTTGGGGGCATTTTGCTGTGACATGCAGCTACACTATAGGTCCTATTATAAAAAAATGATATTTCTAACAGACATTTGTTCTTCACAATTGTCCAAAGTGGCTCAAGGGTCATGCTTTGAATTTTTGGGGGCATTTTGCTGTGACATGCAGCTATACTACAGGTCCTATTATAAAAAAAATTTGTTTCTAACAGACATTTGTTCTTCACAATTGTCAAAAGTGGCTCATGGGTCATGTTTTGAATTTTTGGGGGCATTTTGCTGTGACATGCAGCTATACTACAGGTCCTATTATAAAAAAATGTTGTTTCTAACAGACATTTGTTCTTCACAATTGTCAAGAGTGGCTCAAGGGTGATGGTGCTGTCAGAAACAGGAATAGGTAGGACACTGTTAATGGACACATATTGCAAAATGACTTGTTTTTGCAAGATCTTTAACACAGCTAGCAATCCCTGTATTGAGACAACCCATTTAATACAATTAAAAAAGAGAAACAAAGACATGGTGGGATTCCATCCTATTTTAAAAATGTGTTTTCTAGAATTAAACTACTAAAAAAATAAATAATTCAATAAAATCATGTTTATTTCTTTATTTTCGTTATCCAAGGATCAATAGTATGGGTGCAACGAAAATAAAGAAATAAACATGATTTTATTGAATTAATATTTTTTTTTCGTTACCCCCATATTATTATTCATTTTATATACACATCGGGACAACTTCTGTAGTCTTATAATTTGATTACGGCCATGTACAGTTTTATTTCAGATTGCATTAGAAAACCCATAGGAGCGTCGCTCGCTCTCCCATTGGTCCAAATAACGCCACCTCTTTTAACTTAGCCAATCACAGAGCTGGCTCGGAATTTCTTTTCCCCATACAACTCTATGAGAAAGTAGCTCGCGCTCTGATTGGCTAAGCTGGACGAGTCCCCGCTAGCTCAACCAATCAGCTCGTTTCTGCCTTTTTACTGTATTTTGAACTGTCCCGCCTTGGAATATGATTGGTCAATTTTTCTCCATAGGTTATAATGGGTCCCTGTCGCTCCTATTCTGATTGGTCAATTCTCCTCCATAGGATATAATGGGCCACTGTCGCTCCTATTCTGATTGGCTGGTTTATGCCGACCAATCAGAAGAGCTTAAGCAATTTGAATTACTGTATTTCCCGGCAATTCTTTCTATTGCAATTCCCTATGTAGCGCCGGTCTCGGCGACAAACGCGTTTTTCGGGGTTTTAACTGATTTATTTTTACAGAAGGTTTTAGCTCTTTATCTGATAATATTTTACACTTAATCAAAATGATTTTTTTTATTAATACTTCATGCCGCACGGCGCTGAGCGCCGAGATTTCAGTGCGCCGCTCTCTCCATAGACTACAATGGGAGAAGTAGCTCGCGCTCTGATTGGCTGGGATAGCCAAGCGCCCGCTAGCTCAGCCAATCAGCTCTTTTCTGTATTTTTACTGTATTTTGAACTGTCCCGCCTTTGATTTTGATTGGTCAATAGTTCTCCATAGGATATAATGGGTCTTTGTCGCTCCTATTCTGATTGGTCAATAGTTCTCCATAGGTTTTAATGGGACACTGTCGCTCCTATTCTGATTGGCTGGTTAATGCCGACCAATGAGAAGCGCTTAAACAATTTGAATTACTGTATTTCCCGGCAATTCTCTCTATTGCAATTCCCTATGTAGCGCCGGTCTCGGCGACAAACGCGTTGTTAGGGATTTAAGTGCTTTATTTTTAAAGAAGGTTTCAGCGCTTTATCTGATAATGTTTACACTTAATTAAAAAAATTTTTTTTAATCATACTCCATGCCGCACGGCGCTGAGCCCCGAGATTGCATTGCGCCCATCTCTCCATAGACTACAATGGGAGAAGTAGCTCGCGCTCTGATTGGCTGGGATAGCCAAGCCCCCGCCGCATTAACCAATCAGCTCTTTTCTGCCTTTTTACTGTATTTTGAACTGTCCCGCCTTGGATTTTGATTGGTTCAAAATTCTCCATAGGCTATAATGGGTCTTTGTCGCTCCTATTCTGATTGGCCGAGATAGCCAAGCCCCCGCTAGCTCAACCAATCAGCTCTTTTCTGCATTTTTACTGTATTTTGAACTGTCCCGCCGTTGATTCTGATTGGTCAATCGTTCTCCATAGGTTTTAATGGTTCACTGTCGCTCCTATTCTGATTGGCCGGTTTATGCCGACCAATGAGAATAGCTTTCAGAATTTGAATTACTGTATTTCCCAGCAATTTCCAATATCCGATTTCTTGATATTGCGCCATTGTAGATTTTGGAAAGTGATTTTTTTTTATTATGTTTATTTTTGAGGTTCAGCTCTTTTCTGACACTGTTTTCCGCCTTTATAAAGGCGATTTTTTCAGATTCATAATCCTGCTGCACGGAGCACCAAGATTTCTGTCGCGATCTTCTATCTGCTTCCTCGCATGTTCTGATCCTGCTTCACTTCGCCGCCGCCGGAGAAATTTAGACCAAAATAAACCAGGTCTGCCTGTCGGAGCTGCCGAGCGCTGCACTGCGCCTCGCTTTGCCGACTCACGATCGTACAAGCCTCGGAGTATACGAGCGCGCCGCGTCCCGCCCCGGAACGCCTACACCGCGCCCACACCGCGCCCATTGCCTGCCCCTTCATGCGTGGCGCAGCTGAAAGTGGCGAGCGCTGCACCCAACACCGCATCCCTGCGTCCAACAGAGGGAATTGGGCCGGGAGGCGCAGTATACGCCAAAAAAAACGGGCGTAAAGCTTGTTCATACATGTCGCCCTTTAACTTTTAGGGTTGTGAGTATTTTACATTATAGTATTTTACACATTGTGCCCCCAGGTAAAAAAAAAAACAACCTTGTGTGTGAGTGTGGGAGGGTGGGGGCAGTTCAATACTGATTTCCCCTGTACTTAGGGCAGATGTGTTAACCCTAGTTATTAGGGAAATACAGGGGAAAGAAGCTCCCTGAACTGACTGCAGAGCTTATCTGGGTCTGTTAAGACCCATCAGCATCTATAACTACTGAGCTTTGATGGTCACGTGACCGTCAGTGCTGGAAGTGCAGGAAGCCAGAAGGCTTCCTGCTATTCTATATATACAGCACTTATTGAGCAATGTATATAAAGCAATCTTGAAAGCAAGGAAAGTATTAAGCCATCACTGCCTTCTGAGAGAGAGTCGGCTAGCGCTGACAGCTGCATGTCCCAACAGAGTCAAACTGTCACCACCCTGATGTATATAGTGTACGGGTGGTCGGCAAGCAGTTAAAATTCTTTTTCTTCATGTGTTTGGAATGACAGTGATAAAGGGATGGACTAGGGCAATTCTAGGATTGGAATTGAAATCTGAAGTCAATATACTTTTTGAAAATGCAACAAAGGTTTCCATGTGAAAAATTACTATTTACTAAGTAATAACAATCATGGTTAGGGCTTGTTCACACAGCGTTTTGGATCCTTTTTACGGATCCGTTTTTCGTACTTGAAAAGCGCATCCGGAAAGCGGATCCGCAAAACGCAGCATTGGATACTTTATTTGGATCCGTTTTCACTGCTTTTTCACCTGCGTTTTACGCATCCGCTTTCCGGATGCTTTTTTCAGGAGGACGGGAAAGAGTCTCTCTCTCAGTGTCTGTGTCTGCCCCCGGCTCCCATTCATTGTCTGCGTCTGCCCTGCTCCCATTCTGTCTGCGTCCTGCCCGGGCTCCCATTCATTGTCTGCGTCTGCCCCCGGCTCCCATTCATTGTCTGCGTCTGCCCCCGGCTCCCATTCATTGTCTGCGTCTGCCCCCGGCTCCCATTCATTGTCTCTGCCTGCCCCCGGCTCCCATCCATTGTCTGCGTCTGCCCCCGGCTCCCATTCATTGTCTCTGCCTGCCCCCGGCTCCCATTCATTGTCTCTGCCTGCCCCCCGGCTCCCATTCATTGTCTCAGCCTGCCCCCGGCTCCCATTCATTGTCTCTGCCTGCCCCGGCTCCCATTCATTGTCTCTGCCTGCCCCCCGGCTCCCATTCATTGTCTCTGCCTGCCCCCCGGCTCCCATTCATTGTCTCTGTCTGCCCCCGGCTCCCAAACTTTGTAACAGTCAGCCCCCGGCTCCACCACTGTCACCGCCGCCGCACACCACCACCACTCTCACCGCCGCCGCACACCACCGCCCCGGTCACCGCCGCCGCACACCTGCGCCTCCCCCGCCGCCCCACACCTCCGACGCCGCCCCGGCATACCTGCGCCGCCGCCATACCTGCGCCGACATACCTGCGCCGCCGCCGCCCCGGCATACCTGCGCCGCCGCCGCTCACCTGGCTCCCGCTGCCGACGCACACCTCTCCAGCGATCCCCGTCCAGCCTCCCAGTGCGCTTTTCGCATCCGCTTTCAGGATGCAAAGCGCAGCTGTTACGTACCCGGAGTGTGGAGTGCTTTTGGACAAGTGCCAAAAGCGGACTCCATTATCTCCTATGGGCTTTCAGTTGCGTAAAACGCAATAAGAATTGACATGTCAATTCTGAAAGCGGATGCGAAAAGCGCAGTGCAGAAGACCTCTCAAAAGCGCATCGCTGATCTCCCGTGGGAACAGCGATGCGCTTTTGCCATTCAACTCAATGTCAATCACACTGACAATTGTTACATCCGTTTTGCGGATACGTAAAACGGATCCCAAAAACGCCGTGTGAACAAGCCCTTAATGTTATCATTTTAAGACATAATTTATTCATGAACCGTAGCACACGGCAAAAGAGTAAGCATAGAGTTACAGTATCTGTCTAAGGATATCTAGGCCTACTGAAGAAAATGATTCTCCGGTCCATATAATTAGGAGCACTATCACTCAAAATACATAAGCAATCTGTGCCAACTGCACATATTTTGTAACAAGTAATTAATCAGGCTCTGATTTTAATGTTTCCATCCAGAGCAGTATATAACAATTCATCCCAGGATATGGTCTTGAGTTTAGATGTCACATTCACCAATCTATGCCCTCTGTGACTGCATCACACTTCTGATGCATATCATTGGGAAGATGCAAAAGATGAATTGACCTATGTATTTTTTTAATATTCTCATGTTTGATTCTGAAATCCCATCTTCTCTATACAGAACAACCACACACCACTTTTAATTGCATCATAAATTCTGTTATAATTGCACACACAGGTCATCTCATTGATTAAATCTAATTGTAACGGCTGAGTAGTGGATCCGCTGGACCACCGCAAGCGATGGTAGTTAAGCCACGCCAGGGAACGGAATCTAAGTAGCCCCCGGTTTTCACCAGAGCCCGCCGCAAAGCGGGATGGACTTGCTGCGGCGTGAGGCTACCAGGTCGTCCCCCCTGACGTGACTTGCTTGTGGTGGCAGCCGAGGTGCAGCGTGGTACAGAGTCGTAGTCCGAGAATCGCAGTCGTTGCAGGCAGGAGGTCAGGGCAGGCAGCAAAGGTTCGTGGTCGTGGACAGGCAGGAAGGTCAGGGCTGGCGGCAGAGGTTCGGAGTCGAGAAACGTAGCAAGAGGTCTGGTACACGGTAAGGCGAGAATATACTTAGGGAACGCTTTAGCTAAGGCACGAGGCAACATATATCCAGCAGTGAGTGACAGGGAGCGTAACCTTAAATAGAGGAGGCGTCTGGCAATTAGCCAATTAACGGGACGCTGGCCCTTTAAATCTCTGAGAACGAGCGCGCGCGCGCCTTAGAGAACGGGCACGCGCGCCTCGGCCGGCAGAGGGCGCGGACGGGACAGGAACGAGGTCAGGTGAGTCCCTGTGTGCTGCGGGACCGCCGCTCGTCCCGCGGCCAGCGTCGCGCCCCGGACCCGGCACACACCCGGGAGGGCAGACACGGGTGCGCCCGCGGCCCGCGGGCCGAGGAGCGGAGGCACCCGTGACACTAGTAAGTTATTTTTAAACAAACTGACAGTAAATAGTCCCTAGTGGCAAGGGAATGACTTTGCAGTCACCTCCAAAAAGACTTTTCTGCTAAACCTCTAGGGCACTGTTGCCTTGAGGTCCATTATTGGGTGAGGCTCGCTGGAGGATCTACAGATATGTCAGACCAGCTCTACTTGAGGATCACATGTAGAGTATGTTTTTAAGTTGGTATGCTTAAGTCTATAAGTTAGTGGACTACATGTGAATGTGTGGTACCTAAGGTCCTGGCATTCGTACCAAGAAAATAAACCAGCACGAAACAAAACATAAAACTGTTTAAACTTTATTTCTGTAAAGGCATTGCTGTGGGAAAGCTAGTAAGAATACTGGGGATACTGGGGCCTTGTAAATAACAATATTTATATCTTGTTGGTTGAAACAGAGGCCAAACCTGTAGCCCAGAAAACAATCTTAAAAAGGTTCCCCCAACTATGCCATGTCAAATATAGTGCTGTTCTCCTCATATAGGGAAGAGGAATATTTTGGGTCCCATCAGATTACAGAACTCACATGCTACTGAATTCTCGGGCTCCCTATAGTTAAACAAACATTTAAATATGTGAGAAATATGTTTCAGAATTTCCAGAAAAGGCTGAATAACAATATCTAATAGTTAAACATTAAGGCATTCCTAATAAATACAAGTCAATATAAGTATTACATTTGATCTCGTGAGAAACCTCAGGAACTATTAATCTTTGACATTTTTTTCTCCCTTTTTTCTTGGGAAAATTTAAAGATAATTAAATATTTTTAAGAATAGCAGGTAATCAATCTGGCATACATTTCACTAGCTGTTCTGCAGTATTCTGAAATATATTGGCTCACGTGGACAGGATAGTTTAGTTGCAGTTGCCACAACTTAGATGCAGGTACTGACTACCACATTGTCCTTTTATATACTGTATGCATATTTATATATAACGTCAGTGTAGTAGCTTGAAGCCATGCCACACTTTTGAAGCTAAAGTGTAAACATATATTAACCTACTGTCATGTCCCATGACTAGTGTTGAGCGATTTAATCGACAAAAGTTAAAATCGTGTCGATTTTTACATTTTTCTTGATCTCGATCCGATCTGACTTTTTCCCTCAAAATCGGGTGAAAAAAATAAAAATAAAAAATTGAGAATTAAGATTGAGCTATTTTCGCTGCTTCCTGTACTTTTGGCGGCCAGCCAGTTTGTGTAGAGTACAGAGGGGGGTCAAAAAGATTACTGCTGAAGAGGTAGGGATTTCATTGGCTGCTAAAGTCACATGACCCTGTTTTATGCATGTCACTGTATTTCCTGGTGAATGCCATTATGATTAGAGACTGTGAACTGAACACACTGCTCTGTCTGCTCTGCTTGTTTCAAAGCAGGCAGACACACCATTTCCCAGTGATTTCACAAAGGAAAAGCTGCTAGATAGATTAGATAGTTTTTAGGTACAGTAAGATTAGGGAATCCTAGACAATAGTAGTTAGCGATTTTGATATTGCTGCTGACTGCATCTTTGCATTGCCCAAAAGTTCTTTGCTGCAGTTTTAGGGGGACAGCTTGTGCACAAGACACTGTTGGGAAATCTCTCAAAAGAAAGCGCTGTGATATACCGGTTTCTTGCAGAAAATGTCATTCCGTGCCCAAAATTTTCTTGCTGCAGTTTTATGGGGACAGCCAGTATACAAGACACTGTTAGGAAATCTGCTCTTAAAAGAAAACACTGTGATATACTGGTTTCTTTCAGAAAATTTCATTCCATGCCCAAAATTTCCTTGCTGCACTTTTGGGGGGACAGCCGGTGTACAAAACCCCATTTCACAGATATTCCATAGAAAAAATTCTGTTTCTAATCCTAGTTGCCTGTTGCAAAGTATAAGGATTAAAGAACACTGATTTTGATTTTGTGTAAGGGTTCTTCCACAAGACCACATTTCACAGATATTCCAAATTATATTTCTAATCCTAGTTTGTTGTTGCAAACTATAGGGATTCAAGAACACTGTTGATTTGGTGTCAGGATTCTTCCATAAAACCACATTTCACAGATATTACTGTCATGTTCGCTCCATCTGGCCCTAGTCGCCGGCCACGGCCGCTGTGACTATACTTGTGGCTTGGCTTTCCTGTGTGTGAACACTGCTTTTAGTCCTGGATCTTTATTGATTTCTGGCCAACGCCCTTGGCCAGGAATCCTCCAGCACTCCTAGGGGTTAATCGATTCTCTGGTGATTGACAGCTTCTGCTTCCTATCCATTCTGCTCTGATTCCTCCCTTTCCCTATTTATAGCCACCGCTTCCTTCTTCCTGTGCCTGCTATAGCTATTCTGTACCTGTAGTTAGCCTTCACCAGTTAGCTTTGACCTCTGCTTGTGTTTCTGGTTTCTCCTTGTCTTACGATTTTGTACCGCGCTGCCCGTTTTGTTATTGACTTGGACCGTCCGACTACTCTTTTGTGTTTTGTGTCTGTTCGTCTCTGTCTGTGTGCACTTAGCTCAGTGCAGTGTCAGTCTTCCGGTTGGGGCCGGCCTGTTAAGGAGTCGGGTTCCCCAAAAGGCAGGGACAGAGGTTGGGGTGAGTGCCAGGGCCTCACTTGTCTGTATCTTTGGGTGCGTCCCTGACTAACCCTGACAATTACATTAAAAAAAAAATTTGTTTCTAATCCTAGTTGCCAATTGCAAAGTATAAGGATTCAAGAACACTCTTGATTTTGTATCAGGGTTCTTTCATAAGACCACATTTCATAGATATTCCATAGAAAAAATTCTGTCTCTAATCCTATTTGCCAGTCGGATATTATAGCAATTTAAGAACACTTGTGATTTGCTGTCTTTGGAGTACAGTTCTTCAGTAAGAGACTGCGAACCAATCTTGACATTTTTAATATTTATCTTTTTGAACATGGAGCGAACTAGAGGTGGTAAGCGAGAAAGGAGGGGCGTAGGACGTGGAGCTAGAAGTACTAGACAAGGCGCTCCTTCCAGTGCTTTGGACAACACACAAGCAAGCACATCGTCAGTTGCAGGACCATCAAACCCATCATTGCTTGGTTGGTTCCCTGTGAATCTCATTACTGAAGAGCTTTGCCAATTTGTTCTACAGTGGTTAATACAATCTGAATCAAGCAGTTTTACCTCCTCGTCCTCTCAGTCACGGCCGCAAATGTCATCATCATCATCGTCACCTATTTCCCTTCAGTGGTAAGCAGTTGGCACATATTTCAGGAGGAGGAGGACGAGGAGTAAGTTCTATTTAGTACCCTTCGACCCCGAGGTTTGGGAAATCCTGGCAGCATCTCACACATAAGTGCTTGGATGCTACATTACCAAAAAAAACTACAAAGCCACACTTACAGCTCAATGGCTGGTGGATTCAATGAATCCCATCAGCAGGCGTCTCTAGCCCTTGTGCTGTATGGGAAAAGATAACAGGTGCTGTTAATTAATGATCAAATGCTCTAGGTACTAGTTCACACCAGCATGCAAAAAGCCACAGTATAACACATGGGGAGACTGCAAAAATGCAACAATACCGATGAAAATTGCATATAGATAAAGCGATTGTAAGGGATCCGTCAGGGGCGCACGAACAGACACAGACAGCGTGAGGCCCTGACACTGATCCCAACCCCTGTCCCTGCCTTTTGGGGTGCCCGACTCCTTAATAGGTCGGCCCCAACCAGAAGACTGAACACTATACTTAATAGTGTGGAAACACAAGACGCAGACAAACAATACAAACACAATAAGGGATGGTCAAGCAAGCCAAGTCGGTAACTATCGGGAACGCGGTACAAAGTCAGAAGGCAGAAGAATAAACGTGAAACAAGCAGAGTAAGATAACCAGGAAGGCACAGAATAAAGAGGGTGAGTTATAGGCAGAAACACACCAACATAACAGGCAAGGAGAAGAGACAGAAGAACCCTTAAATACCTTCCAGGAGAACTAAGGACAAAGGCAATAGGAGGAAGAAACAGAAGACCAGATAGGAAGGTAGAGCTGTCAATCACCAGGAGAAAGGAGCCAGGTTAACCCGTGGAGTGCTGGACGATTCCTGGCCCGGGCGTCGGCCAGGAATCAATCAAGACAGCAGGGAAGAAAACCACGGCTTACGTCGCAACGGCCATGGCCGGCGACCAGAACTCAACGCTGGGGTTCTTTCTGGCATGATCATGACAGTACCCCCCCTTTATGAGGGGCCACCGGACCCTCAACAGATCTTCTATGTTTAGCAGAATGGACCTGGTGAATTCTTTCCTTTTCCAGCTTGGGGGCATGTTTTGCAGATGAGACTCGGAGGCGGACATATTTTGGTCTGGTTCGGCGGTTTTTACTAGGTTTTTTTATTTTTAGTTGGACGTTTTTTAGAGTCTTATGACTCCTAGCCCAGACTGTGCACAGTTGATTAACGGCGGTTTCTATTTTAGTTTTATCACCTGTGGTGGCAGAATACGTGAAATGGGAACCATCGTCACGGCAAAAGCGGGCCAGCTTGGGAGGAGCAGAATTTTGTGAACTGGAAGTTGAGGACACAAAATCTGAAGGCAAGGTGGTGACCACTACTCCCGAAGAAAGAATATTTTCAGGTTTCTCAATTGACAGATGCATAGATTCTCGTTCTGGGGCAGACGAGTTGAGCTTTGCCCCCGGAGGGAGGTCTATAGGACAAACATCAGGCTGGTGTGGAGGCAGATGTTCCCCAACATCCCCATCAAAGACGCTAGAATTACATTCTGAAATATCATGAGCATAAATTACAGCAGACACCACGGGATGCACTGTCTTTGAATGAGCACCACATGAGTCACCCCATTTGATCAACTCGGTAGTTCTCCAGTTGAACAACGGATTATGGAGACGGAGCCAGGGCAACCCAAGAATAATATCTGCAGAGAGTTTCTCCATGACAAAAAATGAAAGTTTTTCAGTATGCGAACTCCCAACATTCAAAGTGACCTCAGCAGTATAAAATTTTATTCTTCCTCCGGTTAGTGAGGTAGAATCTACACCTGAAACAAAAAATGGAGAACACAAAGCAACAAGTTCCAAACCCAAGGCTTTAGCAACAGCCATACAGATGAAATTAGCAGCTGCACCCGAGTCAATCAGGGCACGACAAGCAAAAGTCTTGGAGCTAGAAACTAAGGTTACGGGCAAAACAAACTCGTTATCAGAGTTAGGAGGTACCTGTACATCCGAGTTACCTTCCTGGAAATTGTGCAGACGTTCGGTGTTACCTTTTGGTGAATTAGGCCTAATAGGACAGTCTCTCAGGAAATGGTCAGGCTTACCGCAATAAAGGCACAAGGCGTTCTCCAAACGGTGTCTCAGACGTGGCTGGTGGCAGCAGACGTAAGACCCAACACCATGGCTTCTTCTCCAGAAGACTGAGAGGGAGATGGGAGAGAAGAACTCTCAAAGAAGGAAGAAGCAGGTTTTACAGGTAAGCCTGACTTGAGCTGAACAGTTAAACCCCCTTGCTTTTCCTGCGTCTCTCCCTTAGTCTTCTGTCAATAGTCACAGCTAGAGTCATAAAGTCACTCAGGGTCTCAGGGATTGGATGGCTGACCATAGCATCCTTCACGGCATCAGACAGTCCTTGTCTGAAAAGGGTCTTCAGAGGTTGGTCAGACCACCCGGTCAACGTACACCATTGGCGGAACTCGGAACAGTAGTCTTCAGCCGAGCGGCGGCCCTGCTGAATAGCTAGCAAATGAGTCTCCGCCCATGCCACACGGTTGGGGTTATCATAAACCTGTCCTAAAGCCAAAAAAAATCTGTCCAGATCTCCACTCAGGGGCTTCAGAGGGTATAGCTAATGCCCAATCCTGAGGTGGGCCCTGGAGGAGAGACACAACAACTGCTACTCTCTCAGCCTCAGTGGGAAAATAGTTGAAGCGAAAAAATAAATTACATGATTCCCTAAAGGTTCGGAACCTGTCAGGATTTCCGTCAAAGCGATCAGGAAGAAGCATCTTAGACTTATGACGTATGCTAGGATCCACAAAAACAGGGGCAGGTAGGGACACAGACGGGGCGGCAAGTCCAGGTACCGGGTTAGTTATGGCATCCAGACGCTGCGAGACTTGATTAATAAGCCCCGCCATGCCCTGAAGCTGAGTTGTCAACTCATCCAAGCGGTCGGTGACCGACAAGTCGGTACTCATATTGAACCGCGAGGAGAGTCGACTGGGGTAGGGCCTGTTATAATGTAAGGGATCCGTCAGGGGCGCACGAACAGACACAGACAGCGTGAGGCCCTGACACTGATCCCAACCCCTGTCCCTGCCTTTTGGGGTGCCCGACTCCTTAATAGGTCGGCCCCAACCAGAAGACTGAACACTATACTGAATAGCGTGGAAACACAAGATGCAGACAAACAATACAAACACAATAAGGGATGGTCAAGCAAGCCAAATCGGTAACTATCGGGAACGCGGTACAAAGTCAGAAGGCAGAAGAATAAACGTGAAACAAGCAGAGTAAGATAACCAGGGAGGCACAGAATAAAGAGGGCGAGTTATAGGCAGAAACAAACCAATATAACAGGCAAGGAGAAGAGACAGAAGAACCCTTAAATACCTTCCAGGAGAACTAAGGACAAAGGCAATAGGAGGAAGAAACAGAAGACCAGATAGGAAGGTAGAGCTGTCAATCAGTGATATGTTAAAAATAGGAACTAGTAATGGGTTGGGGCCCCATTTGATTTAGCTGCATGGGGTCCTGAAACAGTTAATAGACGACTGACGGCAGCCCTTGCTACCACTGCACCCCCTATAACTACGGCCCTGCCAGCTGAAACTCCATGTTCCCCGTTGTGATGTTCTTGCTGCCACCACATATATAACATGTTCTTGGGCCCTGGTGAAAAAAGTAATAGAGGGCTCCTGCCAGTTACCATGTGCCACATCAAAGTAGCTCCGTAGTAGCTGCTACTGCTGTGCCTGCTATAGCTACGCTGTCCTCATCTTTTCACTTAGCCATTGACAGGAATTAATTATTTTAGCCCGTGAATTTTTTTTCTGTGACTATTAGATCCAAATTGTCTTCACTAAGTTGTACCATGTATCCAGTTTACTGTTATGAATGGTAATTCCAGCTTCTCCTCACCTGTTTCGGTGTAAAAATTAACCTGATCATCTTCTCCCATTTACTTGAATGGGAATCAGCAACTGATCAAGATCAAAATTGACACGATTGTCTTTAAAATCGACAATCGGCTCGATCTAGATTTTTTTTGTGATCGCTCATCTCTACCCACTGTGGTTCATATACTGCCACATTATTGTTATATTTTTGTTTTTAGTTTGCCTCTTACTAGATTTGCTGTAGCCAGACTCTGATGTCATCAACGGCCCCTGTCTTCTGCTCAGTTGGGATCAGCCATTTTATGGCACAGTTGATACTCATCAGGTCTGGCTAAAGTAACATCTTTTCACCTACTGTTTTGTACATATCTCCAAGACTTTCAGCTACAAATAAACCCCACCTGGATTCTTCTTACATGTCTCTTGACAAGGTTCTTGGTGTGAGTACTGGTCCAATACAGACCTACTAAGAAAAGTGTTCTCAGGGAGCAACACACTTACATACGAGTTATTCACTCAGAATACCTACCTAATATTTGTCTGCTTTGGATTGGGTTTCCTTCATATTCTTCAGTTCTCTACAAGATACAAAAGGCTTTGAAGTATCTGGAGTAGAGAATTCTATTATGCATGCAATCAATGTTCTATAGCAGTGCAACTCAACAAAAATTTTTAGATTAAATCTAAAGAGTTTATTTGACCGTATGGTTTAGAGAATAATACTTCACAAAAAGTCTGTTGGGAGTTGTGAGTTTTATATAATTCATCAGACTCTGGGTAATTCTGCAGAAGCAGGTTGAGAAGAAAAATGAAAGAGGATCTCTGACAACGAAAGTCTTAGACCTAGACAGTTTCCATACATGTTCCCCAAAATTTTTTTAGACATTGCAAAGGCATTTAACATTGTCCCTCATAAGCACCTGTAGGGTAAATTCTAAAGTCTATAGGATTAGAAATAACTTGAAAATTGTCTATTGAATCGTACTCAGAGAATGGTGGTAGAAAACTGGTGGTAGAAGACATTGAAAGCAGACTGGAACACATTGAATATTTGTGCTTTAGCTTGAAAAATGAGTTTCAATGTGGATAAATGTCAAGTTCTGCATCTGGTTACTAATAATCTGCAGGCACCATATGTCCTAGAGGGGAAAAAACTGAGAGAATTGCTTACTGAGAAAGATCTGGGTGACTTGTAGATCATAGACTACAGAACATGGACTTGCGGGACAGAAACGTAATATTACTGCTATGTAAAGCATTTGTGTGGCCTTATTTGTAATATACTGTTCAGTTCTGGGCTCCAGACTATAGAAAGGATGTAATGAAGCTAGAGAAAGTGCAAAGTGACCAAACAACTTAAGAGGAATGGAGCATCGTAGTTAAGAGCAAAGGTTAAAAGGATTAAACCTATTTTGTTTTGAGAAAAGACGGCTCCAGGGAGACATGGTTAATTTATATAATTATACAAATGGCTCCTACAAAAAGTATGGGAAAAAGCTATTTAATATAAAAATCCCTCAAAAGACAAGGAGACATTCTGTCCATCTGGAGGAAAAAAGATTCAATATCCGGAGGAGAAAAGCCTTCTTTCCCATGAGAACTGTGACTCTGTGGAATAGCCGCCTGAGGAGCTGGTCACAGAAGGAACAAGTGAAGGCTTCAAGAAAGGCTTAGATAACTCTTTGAATCCTCCTCTAAACCTGTCTTTAACATCTCACCCTAACACCATCTCCATCCTGACCCTTTTCTATTCCTGAAACTAATCCTATAAATATTCCAAAACTACAACCTACTCTGAGACAGTAAGCAGCACTAGGACCCATTAGGCAGAGCAAGGGAAGCCAGAAGTAATACCAGTACCCCATGCAGCTGAAGAATCTAACCCTCCCAATCCACACACATTACTAGTTTCTATCTTGCACACTATCAAAGACCCCCTTTTTATATAAATTTTGATTAGGGCCCCTGGCAGGAGTACTGACAGTACTGCCCTGATGGCATCTCTAGGCAGAACAGAAAGCCTCTACCACAGCAGAAAACTATGCACCAGAACAGAGATACTCAAGGACTACAAAAAACTCCACAGAGCAAGACTGGGCTGCACAAGAATCAATCTAGAGCTCAGAACTGAATGCAAACACCTAGCAGATTACTAGGCAAACTTTCAAGACAGAACAATCTCTCAAAAAGCACTTAAACCTACAACAGGTTACCTAACTAAACAAGTTTTATAGAGAAGTTAGCAATCATCTAATCCTGTAAGACAAGTTCAAAGTTGTATTGCCTAGCCAGATCACCTCCCTGAGAGTTTGAGGTAGTTGGCTAGCAACTGCCTCACAAAAGATCAAACATGAAGAAAAGGAGGAAATAGCAAGAGAATTATAAACAGGTATAAAGAAATTATAAAGTATAAGTTATAAAGTATAAACAAATTATAAACAAGTATAAACCTGCCTGATTGTTATGGACAATTCCTGTACTATCCTCTCCACCATCCCCAACACCCAAATGCTGAGAATGCCTACTTATCATAGGTGCAGAACATTTGTTTGTTAAGAAAACTATAGTGTCTTTGTGCTTTCTTGTACTACAGCACATATGTTCTCTTTTGTGCAGGATTGATATTTGATTTTACAGATTTGATGTATATTCTTTTGTTCAGTTTACTGTCATCCAGGTGAGACCTAACTTTAACTTTGCTTTAAAACGTATGAACTTCAACTAAGCCACTGTCCCCTCCTATCCTTTTTTAATCAGAACTGTCAAAATTGTGTTTTAAAATATCAATAGTAGGATTTATTAAAAGACCACCAGGGTGAAAAGAGCAGGATTATTTATTGCCAACTGGTACTGATCTGTCTGTCATTCAATGGTATAAAATTCTGAATGAATTCAAGACAGAAATGTCTTCCTTTTTGAAGCTCAATTAGTAAGCAAATACTTTGTTACTGTGAAGAGGTTTTTTTCAGCTTTGTTCTATTAAGCCTTAGCCTATACAATGTAGCAGCCATTTAACATCAAAGTGGTAATTTTTCTGTGTTTCTGTTGTCTAGAAACAAATATACCCCTTGTCTTTTCTGTACCTAAAATTAAAAAAGGAGTTAAAACATAAAATAGCATATTTTTTATAGTAACTATAAATAATACATGTTGGTTTGGTCAAACATGTTTGATAGTGTTAATGCCAGGTGTGCTGCGTGCTATACCCCACAGGTTTGTGATGATATAACAAATATTCTTTTTGTGTCAGCCTCACCTAGTTGATGGTGCAGAAAGCAATGCACACCTACCGTCCATTGCACTGAAACATTAGAAACACTTTAAACTCTTTGTAAAAGGACATCAAGCTTGGTGGTTACATGGAACATGCACACAGGTTCAATGGGCACAAACGTAGTTCCAACAGTTGCAGCCGGAAGTTCTATGCAGGCTATAGAACAAAGGAAATGTTGTCAGATAGTGTCTGCATACGCAGTAGGGGTTACTGAACTGTTGTTTTAGACACTCTTGTGGAACCCTTATGGTTCATTTTGGCAGTGAGATGCTCCACTGTAGCATGTTAGTCATGCACTTTGTAACCTTTTTTCCCCCCATATCAATGACCTGTGGTTCTTCGCAGTTTCCACATTGTTTATTCGCAGTGGTGCTCTTTCTCCACTCACTATATACTTTCACAGCATCAGAATGAAAACAGTTCACAGATTGCACAGCTTCAGAAATACGGCCACTCCTGTCTCGAAAGCCATTAATCATCCTTATCTTTATCCTACAAATCCTGCCTGCCAAGCCAGCTCAATTTTTTTTGAGAGCTACGAAGTGCCAATGTCAAAAGTAGCAAGTGGTCAAAATAATGTAACTTGACTTTGTATATTCATTTTTTTACCCTCCTGATTACCCTTTGTCATTTACAATATATTTATTTACTATATCTTAAAGGCTTTAGAAATGTTGCTTAGTATGTACTAGTAAAGCTTGCTATGCACTAGGAAGTTTGGTTGGTCCTAGGCTACTGAATTTGACTAATGTAGATAATTTTTTGCAGACCTGTGGCTCCTTTTTATGAAATGAGTTAATGTGAAAAACACAAGGCCATACTTACAGCTCAATGGCTGCATAATAGACTAAACCTAGAAGGAGGCAATATAAGCCCCAGTGCTACCCGGGAGATATGTAACGGGTGCAGATAACTAATGAGCCGTAGCTCACGCACCCATCCACTAGGAGGGCAACTTAATAATAAAATACTGCTTATTGGATAAGTACCATATCACAACAGTATGCAGAAAAACCACAATATTATTATAAGGGGAGACTGCAGAAATGCAACAAAACTGATAAGACAACCACTCACACGCCTTCTATGCATGAAAGAATGTAACAGACACCAAACCAAGACAAATATCTGTGGAAAAGCTGCTGTGTTGGATGTTTTTATGTTTTTGCCGGGTGATGGAGATAAATAGTTTGATCCCAAATTATATCTGCATCCTACCAATGACAAGGCTACAATCATGGCAGAAATTGTAAAAAACAACAACCTTTGTAGACCAACCATGAATGACAAGTCAAATGTCTGTTTGGAATCCTTATGGCCTGCTTAAGTTAACTTTCAACCTACAGTATAAAAGATGATTGATTTGAAGTTATACTGTAGCTGCAAATATTACATCTTGCAAAGAAAGAAGCTCTTCTCCAGAATATATCTTCTTTAATGGCAATAAAATGAATTTGTCCTTTTCCTAGTTTTCTTAAAACCTGTGTTAACACTTTTTTTCGGACGGGGAGTTTTTCTTATTGATATACAAAATGTGATTTTCTTGATAGAAAGAAGTTGCCATACCTATTTTTTGGTATCATATTGCTTCCATTTCTTTCTATGTTAAGTAACATCATTCCAAGACTAATGTCATACCTCTAGAAGGACCAGGATGAGTACTGATAGGTGAAATTACCTTTAGAATTCTGGTTGCAATAACTCATTTTCAGTCAGTCAAACCCAAGGCCTGCTGTGCCGAACCCAGCCTGCCATGTATTTTATATGGCCTTTAAGAATGTAGACACTACACAACAACCCAAAACGCCTGTTTCACACCTTCCACTCCCTCCTAAGGCCTAAAGCTCGGGCCCCCCGGTTACTGACCTCTGTGCTGAAGACCGGCCCCCTCACTTCACAGAAAAAAATTTAAAAAAATATCCGGGAAAAAAAAATAACCAGCCCCCCAAAAAATACCCATCCCATCCCCTCCCACAGTCCTCTATCTACTCTCACCAAGCCCCGACACAGAGGAAGAAGATCCGGGGCTTTTTGTCTCTCGCCCCACCCCCGCTCTATGACCCCATTCCCTCCCCCTTGTTATTTCTTTTCTCCGCGTCCTCTCTCCCTTACTACAATCTGAAACCTCTCTCTCTCCCCGGGTCTTTCCATCTTCCTTCAAACACACCATCAAACCCCTTTACTAAAAACCCCCACTCGGGACCTGTCCTGCGTGCTAATTATCGACCAGTTCCTAATCTCCCCCTTCATCCTAAACCCCGGGAACGCTTGGTCACTCCGACTAACCCTTCCTCTAAAACCTCTTCCATCCTCTACAATTCGGTTTCCGCCCCCTAACCCCGAAATGCTTTTTTTAAAGTCCAAATGACCTCCTAACCAAAATCTCAGGGTAACTATCATTGCTGCTTCTTTTGGGGATCCTCTGCAATTTTTTAAATTTTTTTACCCCAACTTCTCCTTGCATCTTAGTCCGTTGCCTCCAGGACCCGCTCCTTTGGGTTCTCATCTTACCTCTCTGACCGCCCCTTCGCGTCTTTTTTTCAGATTACCTCCTCTTTCCCTACCTTTGATGTTGGGATTTACTCAGGGATATTCTGGGTCCTCTCCTTTTTCGTTTACACAGCCCCGATTGGCAAACCATCAGAAATTTGGCTTCCATACCTTTCCTTGTGATGACACCATTATACACCTCCTCCCTGACATCACCTACTCTCCTACAAAACACCATGACTGCTGTCCCCTTTCTTACTATTGCCCTTTTCCCCATCGAAATAAACCTCACTAAAACTGAACTTCTTGTTTTTCCCTAACTAGAAACCAACCCCCCCCTGCTATTTCGTTTTTCGTGCTGGACCAACCTTAAACCCCACACAGGCCGCTGTTTGGGGTTATACTAATTTGATCTGCCTTTCACCCCATATATCCAAACCCTTGCCCGCCCCTGTCATTGCCCCTCAAGAACATCTCCAAAATCGCCCCGTTTCTACTGGGGAAACAACTAAAAACTCTCATTGTGGCCCTTATTCTTTTCGTCTTGAGTACTGTAACTCTTGCTTACGGTCTCCCATGTGCAAACTCTGCCCTCTTCAATCTGTCCTGAATCAGGGGGGAAACTTACTTTTTTTTCCGCCCCTTTTCTAATGCCTCTATCTGTGTCAGTCACTGCACTGTTGCCCATTCAGTCGGGTTACGTTAAACTCATCATTTTCACCCAAAAAACCTCCATAATCTCCCCCCCGCCACCTCCCCGTTCTGTCTCCACCGGACTCACTCCTCCGCTCTGCGCTGATTCAGGTTACCTCATCATCATCCGAACCCCCAAAAGCCCTTCTCAAATTTCACACCGCGGCCCCATTTTTTGGGAATATCTCCCCGGGGGGCGATCGGGCACATTTAAAAACCCTCACATTTTAAAGGGCCCGGGAAAACATCTTCTCATCGGCCTAAAAAAGACCCCAAAATCTACACACACATCTGTCCTCCCTACAGTGGGCACCCGGGCATTTCTGTTTGTAATGTACGTGGGGGTGGCATTCACCCATTTTTCATGTAAACCACCCCCATTTATAAAACATGGCTGCCCTTTGTAAACTTGTCCTTCTCACCGTTTATTTCCCCCATAACCCTAATAGATTGTAAGCTCTTCGACAGGGCCCCACCCCTTTTGTATCCTCTGTAAGTTTTTTAATGTTAATTCTGTATGTTTACCCTCGAATTTGTAAAGTGCTGTGGAATATGTTGGCACTATATAAATAAAGATTATTATTATTAAAGTAAACAGGGACGGAAAAGGTTCGGATACAGAAGGACCGTTTCACCACTAACCTTGAAGGGTGCAGCTGGCACTTAGCAGAGGCAGCAGCACCAGCACACGGAGCAGGCACCATCTTCAATTCAGAATTCACTGTTAGTGGCACAACTCTGACAGTCCTACCCAGGCATCCTAGCCACCTTATACTGACCACATGGTGTACAATTACATCTCTGGTGGAAAAAATTGAACTACTGTATCAGTAAACCAGATAAAATGAACATAAAGCATTGAAAGCCTGCTAGTAAACTTTTTTTTTTGGGGTTGCATAGGTTCTCGTTTTATTTAACAAAATGTTAAGAATTATTTCCATTTACACAGTCTTATAGGTACAAACCGTCCTTTGAGGGCAATCATAATGCTGATATGGGCCCTGGTGAAAATGAGTTTGACAACCTAGATTTAGACATAAAGATCCACTAACTCATTGTGAATGAGGCCTTTTTCTCCCTTTTCCATCCACCCCTTGCTTCAGAAGACAAATCTTAGTGAAAACCAACAATCTATATATAAAAGTATAAATATTTCCATTAACTTCTCAGACATAAAAGACGGGGACTCCAAGAAAAGATAATTTAGCCATCCAAAATACAAACAACAACAACTCAAAGTTTACTTCCCGCTTCATCCCTGTGCATGACCATTGGCCTATTCATTACCCATTTGCTTGCTATACAATACACGTCCTCGCCACCCAGTATGGGGCAAAAAACTCACCAAAAAGATTCCCAGATTCAACGCATTAAACCTTTGCCCTTTTCCATGTTTTAAATTCACACCCCCTGAATGAGTCCTCATATTTAAACTGCCACTTGACCTACTCAGTTACTGCTGATTCACATTTTTTTCTATATTCACATTAATATGTAGAGAATGAAAATCAGTGGTGGGACAAACGCGGATCATGAATATGTTGGAACCATCTCTGGCAGCATTGGTCTTGTATTGCAGGATTCATCATGAAAGTTTTACAAAACTGTTTTAGGTTAGAACATAAGGAAGTGGCCACTGGGAATAGCGCATCTGTCACTTAGCAGCATAAGTAAGGTGACAGGTTCTCTTTAAATTCTGGACTTTTCAGTCTAATTTTCTGTCGTGACCAGGCTCAGATTGCCCCACAGGGGAACAAAGGAAATTCCCAATGGCCCCATTGTATGGCAGACCTGGATTTCCCTTTTAAAAAAGCTATAAAAACCCTTTGGGGGAAAACAGAAAGGCAGAGAGAATGAGGCAAAAAGCAAGAGGCAGAGAATGAGAGGCATGTACAGTAGCTGTGGGGTGGCCCCCCACAGATTCAACTTTAATGGGGCCCCCATATAAAAACTACTGATGGGTTTTTAGGTGAAATTTCCACTGGTAATTTCCCTAGAGTGAAATTCCACTGATGGGCCATAGGCATCCCAGTTTGACACCGGTCTTAACCTTCTGATATAGAAGGTCTTGTAAATTCCTGGGGTTTTTTTTTGTCTTGGCTCCTTAAATTTAAAGTATGAAATAGATTTTACCCGCCTGTGGTCAGTTTTGGTAATTGTTGCCCCGTATTTACCCACAGCTGGGGCACCTATATCTGAATCTTACACTCCTGAACTTTTTTACATACCTTTCTAAACTTTTTTCTGGTAGTCCTGAACACCCCAAGACCTGGGGAAGTAACCTAAAGCCTGGGTTTGTATCTTGAAACCAGTCTCTCAGAATCTAATTACCTTATGTGCTGTGAATTGAGCCTGGACTTTTACCTGAATGTTTTAACGCCTTCTCGACACTTGACATAAGTTTACGTATTAAAAGGTAGCCAAAAAGTCATGTATTCCCCAAAATGATACCAATGGAAATGTCGACCTGCAAAAACAAGCCCATACATATCCTAACGAAAAATAAAAAAAAGTTACGGCTTTCAGACTAGGGAGATAAAAAAATTTTTTTTTCTTCTTTCTTTCTTTATTGTTTGAAATGTAAAAACAAAAAAAAAAAATAAATTTGGTATTGCTGTAAACGTACAACCGCTGAAGGTTAAAAATTTATTTATTCCGCACTGGGATCACGGTAAAGAACAAAAAAACCTCTATCCAGAATTCTGTATTTTGTTCATTCTGCCTCCTAAAATGTTTTGTTCATCCTGCCTCCCAAAAGTGATATTGTTGTAATTTTCGGCCCCCTTTGGGTAAAATAGTCACTTGTTCTTCACAGTCAACACTGCAAAAAACAATGGCAAAATAGCTTTTTTTTTCTTTTTTGCGACTCAATGCTAAAAAAAACAAATGGTGAAACACCTGTCTGCCCAAGAGGCACCATATACCTTAGATAAAACCCAAGGGCTGTTGATTCCAAAATGGGGGACTTCTGGTTTCACCCTGTTCTGGTCTTTAGGGATTTGCAAAATTAGTTCCAAAAAACCAAAGAGCACTCCCTGTACGCCATGCCATGTGCACAAACAGCAGTTTATACCCACATATGGGTTATTACTGTATTTGGAAGAAATTGCGAACAAACTTTGCAGTATTCTTTTCAGGATTCCTTATGAAAATAAACCGTTTTGCAGCTAAATCTGCATATTATTGAAAAAAAAAATATTTTCCATTTTTCACAAACCCAAAGACCTATTTTGAAAATACTCCCCCCAAGGAAAATATCCCGGGTATTGATGTATTGACCTCACAATGTGAGACACTTATGAAAAAACTTTTTGAGGGCAAAAACACTCATACACCCCTGGATATTTTCCTTAAGGGATGTAGTTTCCAAAATGAGGTCTTTAGGCTGTGAAAATGGAAAATGGATGCCTTAAGGTGTCCGCAAACCTGTAATGATGGCTAAAAAATATCATTATGAAAATGAGATCCCAAAATCCTATGGTTCGTGTGTGGTGTATGATATTTATTTAATTCCTTTCAGGCTAGAAAAATAGTTTGTGTAGTTGTGAAGGAAAATTTTTTTTCCACTTTTCTTGTAAAACCCTTTTAATTTAAAAAGAAAAAAAAGCTAGGGACTTTGTAGGGGGTGTTTAGAGGGTATTGTTTTTCCTGCTTTAGGGGGTTACAACAGCATTTTTGGTTGAATTTCGGATTCGTTTTGGACCGAAAAATCGTATCCAAAAAAGCCGGCATCGGATCCTAAACGGGTCCAACCTTTTCCAAATGCAGCTGTGTGTTGGATGTCTGTTTGGATCAGCAGGATCACAGCCTTAGTTTATTATGGCTCCTGCTGCTCTTCAACCAGAATTTAAGTCCCCAAATGACGGATCCAAAGCGCAATTGGCAAAAGCAATATGCGATCCTTGTTGAACGCCGATGTGTAAAAGCAATGTAAATCAATGCTATTTTTTAACGTGTTTTGGATTGTTTAGGGGTCCGACAGATGGATCCAAACACGTATCTAAAAATGTATGTTCACACAAACTCAGCACTCCGTGTGAACATATCCTAATACTTGCACCAGAAGTGAGCAACGTATAAAAGGCTTGCTAAATAATAATCTGATGATAAAGTACACAATCTCATCACAGTAAAAGTGCTAAATACAATATTAGTCAACAAACAAAATAAGAATATTGTGGGTCTACAAAAATACAATTGTACAATGCTGATATGATAAGATTATGAATTCATATACTGTTTTCTGTATAGTCCAGCCACCACAAGCTTATGGTGACAAGTTTGCGAGCTTGATTGTCAGACTGTGTAGTCTTTCAGGTAAAAGGTGTTTTCCAGAATTAGATAAACATGACTGCTTTCTACTAGAAATATCACCACACCTGCCCATGAGGTTTTTTTGTTATTGTAGCTCTGCTCCATTGAAGTTAATGGAGCTGAGCTAGAATGCCACTAACAAACCCATGGACAGACACTGATTCGAGAAAACAGTTATATTTTTCTAATCTTGGAAAACCCCTATAACAAGTTCAAGTCCCAAGAGCGACCTTTGAATAAACACAATTGAGGCACAACGTCTGGGCTTTTTGTTGCACACATATATTCTTATGGTTTACAGACAGACCCCGACTTACACCTTTCCGACTTACATCTGTCCCCTAGTTACAAACGGAGGCTTATGGGACATGCTGGCACTTGTAGTTCCATGTTCGACAGCAGATAATAGCTGTGGAACGACAAGTGGCAGCATGCCACAGCAGCACATGAGGTGAAAATAAGGTGAAATCTTCTTAACAGGAGCACAGATAACAAAACAAATGTAAAAACCCTTCCCTGTACTATCCAAAACTAAAAGAAAAACCTTTTGTGCTGGAGTTACATTTAATAAATATTCATGTTCCGACTTACATACAAATTCAACTTAAGTACAAACCTACAGTCCCTATCCCGTTTGTAACCCGGGGACTGTATGGATAAGATTTTTTGGGGATATATATTAGGTAAAATTTTAAATTTATACAAGAGTTTGAGTATTATTATCATTTTGAATGGCAGAACTAGAATATCATGTCTCCTGACAATCTTTGTAGTTCTGTCTGCGCTTCACAAAAGTTTGATATCATTCACTGGCTGAGGGGTCAGTTCAGTGCCTATGTACATGTGAGATGGATTTATTGCCTTTATGCCATTCATACTTGTCTATCACATTTTTATCTTTCTCAGTATTTATGGAGAGAATGAATAATTTCTTTATGTCAAATGTTATAACAGGATATTTTACCAAAGCTACAAACAATGAAGAATGCGTAGGTAATTGATCAATAAAATTGGTTGATGATTGAAATTAAGTGATATGTGAACCATCTGATTTTATGAGTGCTGCTACACATTTCATAGTCAAAGATATTGTCACTTCATCTAAAGGACTTCAAAGGTTAAGTTGATAGACTAAAGAACAAATGGGCAGCGGGCATTCTTGATTGTGCAGTTTGTTATTTGGAAGACTTCTGAGGCAAGGTTATTGTTGAAGACTTAAAGGGGTTGTCGTACTTTAGACATTAAGGACATTTCAATCAGTCAGACAGTGGGAACAGACATGGGACCTGCACCTAGCTCAGGAACAAGATCCCAAACCTCTCCGTTCTGAATGGAGTGTCAGAACTCTTCCATTAAAATCAATACCAGTTTCTATTCTTTTTCTATGCCCGCATTTGTAGTTTTGCTCTTTAGCGATGTGTAAGGGAGTGAACAGCAAGCACCCTATACTTACACTTTTACAAATTGCACTGTTTTATGATTCACTGTAGAACACTGTAACTGATATTGTTGCAACCAGCATGTGATGATGTACTGTACTGTTTTATATAATGTGCCCCATATAATCTGGGCACCACCTGATGTGTACAATATGAGCTGATAAACTGTTGTCTTAGTGATCTTGCCAGTTCTTTATTAGTTGATGTCAGAAAATAGCATATCATTCTGCAGGAGAAAAAGCTAAGTTGATAGTAGATATTGCAATTCTACGAGATTTGCACCACAGTAGTTTGGTATTTTGGTGCCTCTGGGAATCTGTGCATGTTGGGTGCACATCAGACACTGGGAGAATGATTGGAGGTCTGTGACCATTCTAACATCAAGGAACACTTCAGTGGTTAGAGGGGAAGACAGAGGGATTGGGGCTTGAGTTGTAACTGTGAGAGAATGATGGGAAAGTGAGTGATGGGTTCTGGAGCTAAACACCCAAAGAAGAGGAACTTGTAGGACAAAAAGGCCACCAGACTGTTGAGTATGAGAGCCTGTTGCAAGGGAGACTTTGGCTGTTGATTGATGGTGGAGAATAATAAAAGCTCCAAAAAAGTTTAACATCAACCTGGGATTGGTTGTCCATTAGGCTCGTTGGGAAGTCCAGGGTGAGAATGGGTTCCTGTGGCTACACCAGAGCCAGAGTTTGAGGTTTCTCTTTTCGTGCACATGGTACCCAGAGGCCAAAGTGAAGAATGTGTGGGTGGAGAGGTAGCTGTTAAGATTTTTTGTATGCTGTTATTTTAAGCTGAGTAGAGTTGTGTAATGCCATGAATAACAAAGAGGCGGGGCATGTTGTGATGGCTAGCTTCACATAGACTTATATCAGCACAGTAGGGTGAGAAAAGAGTTGTCAGATATTTTCAGTGTGATCTGACCTTCTAGAGGACTTGTGGCATTGTGTGCAGTCCTTCAGGTCCTAGCAACTGTCTTTTAGCATTTCAGTTGAGTTCCATTATTATGACCACCAACTAATATCCACCTAGTAGGGGGGCGTGGCCTAGCTGCTCATGGAGTAGGACGAACGGGTGCAGAGCTCCGTGGGCAATATCTGTAAACCGGCACAACTAAGCCCTCTCCGTTCGTCAAATCACCTGGGATTAGGTGCAGGACAGTCCTGAATCCATCAGGATCCTTCTCCAGCGAACACAGACCGGAGCTTGGGGAGATTCAACTGCCTCCGTCCTCCCACTTCCTGCCGGCGACAGTCTCCAAAGCAGCCGAAGAGGTGGTCCGGCCCTGCTCCCTGCATGCGTCGCAGGCGCAGCACAGAGGACTTACCTCTTGGTGAACACCTGGGATCCTCCGGATCGATCAGAGGGACCTCCGGTACCCTCCGGCCTGCGTCCCGCCTGCTGCGGGTCGCCTCTGCTACAGTCACCGCCGACGCTGCCTGCACAGACCCAGCCTAGTCATCGCTCTTGGGGGTCTGGCGCTGCGGGAGTTCCTGCTGCCGAGATCGGCTGCCGTCGCACCCAGGACCTCCTCACAGTCGGTCCATTCAGGACTTACTTGCAGGTCCCGCGGACATAACGATCGCGCGCGCGGGAGATATCACGAGCTCCTGCTTAGGCCCAGCCATAACCACGAGGCAGCGGCCATTTTAGGGGCTCCGGAGCGCCTTCCCTAAGTGGAAAAGAATTGCAGCCCTCATTGACACCCGGGACTCTATAAGCAGCACCCAAAAGGATGCTAGCCCACAGCAGTCACACTCCATAACATATTTCCAGCTCCCTCTGCAACTGCTCCTTGAAGGGCCGTATTTAAGCAAGAGTTCGCCTCCTGCCCCTGCACTAGCCGAGCAGCGGCAGCCATTTCAGAAGCCCTACCAGTCTCTCCCTGAAAGGGATCTCTCACTACAGAGACTCCTTTGTAGAAAGACTTTCTCTCGCATACCCACTAAATTTAGAGGATACACTCTACTCAGAAGCCTACCAGATAGCCGCCTGTGTACCCCTTTCTTCAAAATACTGCATAGCAAGATCCCTCAGAACTTAATCACCAATTGTGGGGCCACCTTGGACCTCACGCGCTATCCTGCCTACAATAATACTGATTATCCACTAAATATCTTTCTCCTGGCCGAGAACTGCCCAAAGCGAAGTCACCCGCCCAGAGTCACTCCGAAGCCTACTCCGACTCAACGTGGGGTGCTCAGTGGCTAACCTGCAAGTTACCCCTCACTCCATTTCCACAATTCCTGCGGAAGACTGCACTCTGCTTACTGCATTCGTGATCAGTTCAACACCTCCAACTGACTGTGGCATACCTACCTTACATTCCTATCACTACAGCTGACCTCCTATATTCCGCCCGTAATAGACACACCGCGGGTGCTGGGTGCTCTGAACTCCCGGTCCTGAATCTGTGTGGTGAGATCATTCTCCTTGTGCCAACTCACATACCTGCATCGGATTGCTCTATTAGAGTCCAGCACCGAATAGTTGTTGCATATTGTCTACCTAGTCCTGCATAAGCCACCTATATCACCCCGTGCCATACCCTGATAGGTGAAGGAAAGTAGATAATTCAATAAGGGGGGGAGGGGAAGGGAAAAAAAAAACAAAAAACAAAAACAAAGGGTGTTTCCTCCTCCAACGTAAATCCAATCCTTGTGCCCGACCCTGGATTCTCTACAAGAACTCATGGGCGGCACGAGCAAGAGGAGAACCAGAACCAAACCAACGAAACTCACTGAGTTCTTTCCCCAACCTTCATCCCAGCCATCCTCTGCAGACCGAGGCATCTCCTTCCCGCTACTTTCAGGGACCTCTCCTACTTCCAATTCGCAAGATTCACATGATAACACGGAATTCTCCTCTATCATGGAAGCTACTCTGCAACGCCTGTTTTCATCTTTTCGTGAAAGCATCCAATCTGACTTTAAACATACCATGTCGGAATTTAGGGCGGATATTCAAACTCTGGTGACCCGCACAGATCATCTAGAAAAAAAAAATGTCCGAGTTCGCCAACTCTCATAATACACTAATTGACGCAAATGCGGCTTTAGAAGACGAAGTACAACGGTTATCATCCAAGCTCATGGACTTAGAGGACAGGTCCCGGAGAGAGAACATCAGACTCCGTGGAGTCCGTAACTCCAGACATGCTGCAATCCTTCCTCACTGACTTCATGGCCATAGTATTACCTGAAGCCTCCCAGATTGATCTCACTGTGGACCGTATCCACCGGCTCCCTAAACCTAAGCATCTTCACTTCTCTGTCCCAATAGATGTGATAGCCAAGATACACTTTTTCCGCACGAAGGACGAGTTCCTCAAAGCCCTTCGTAAACGCCCTCCTCTACCGGACAGATTTAAAGATATTGCGATTTTTCCGGACCTCTCTGCAGGAACTATGCTGAGACGCCGGAGACCAGAGACCAGGGCATCGGATACCACTGGGGCTTCCCCATAAAATTGATCATCACGAGAGACAATGTCACTACCGTTTGCCACAACCCACTGATGGTTAAGAACCTCCTCACTTCCTGGGATCTGCTACAACCGCCAACTGTGTCTCCCAGCAGAGAACAAAGGTCTCGCCCGATGGCCATCACTCTCTTATGGTCCGAGAAGCGAGCTAGATCCCTGCCCAAAACACCTGGCTGAGTCCCAGAGCGAAACTTTGATGGTGCCCACCTCCACCTTGGGCTCATGCATTTCTTTATGTGTGCCTTCATAGGTGTTGTTACCTGTTCCATGCGGCCTCCCGCTGCAGGTTTATCCTCCCCCCTATGGAAATCCTTCCCAACTCTGTTGTTTGTTTGTATTCTATGCAGTCTATTAACTGTTCCGCCTATGGTTATGCGGGTCTTACATCTGTTTCAATTTTTCGCCATGTATGCTCTATCTGGTTCCTGGTATCACTGGATGTATCTCTCTCTGGAGGGTTCTGATCTTAATATCTCCGCGGCTTTAAAACTTCCCTTAAGTCAAAACTATGGGGATTAAATTTCTGTCCCTGAATGTAAACGGGCTTAACACGCCCCAAAAAAGGTCCACCCTCTGGAGAGACGTTAAGACATTTAAAGCCGATATTGTTTGTCTTCAAGAGACACATTTGAGGGATCGAGACACCCATAGACTTAGACACAAGAACTTCCCAATACAGTTTTTAGCAGCTCTCCCACAGAAGAAGGCGGGTGTTGCAGTATTTATTAGGGATTCCGTCTCCTTTTCCCCTAAAACAGGCGATGGTCGATGATCACGGCAGGTACATTATTCTGCACTGCCTGTTGGACGGTGAAGATTACGCCATTGCCACTCTCTATGCCCCTAATAAGAGACAATCGCGATTTATCTCTCAGGTGATAACTAAAATCAAAGCGCTCAACGCCATACACCTTATTATATGCGGAGATTTTAATATGGTCATAGATAGGAAAATAGATAGGTCCTGCCCTTTCTCCCCCAAAATGCAAGATTTAAAATCTATGTTACCCATGGAGAACCTTCACGACCCCTGGCGATATGCGCACCCAGAGGAAAAGGACTTTTCCTTCTACTCTGCCCCTAGCAATTCATTCTCCAGGATATACTTCTTCCTGGTTAATAGGCAAGTACTGGGCAATGTTTTCTCAACAGAAATAGGCACTAGAACCTGGTCAGACCACGCTCCAGTGTTTCTTACTCTAGCAGACAAATTCTCTCCCCCACCTTACTCCCCTTGGAGACTCAACACTTACCTATTGAAGTCGACCGCGGTTGTAGACGAGATCAGGTCCTCCTTGAATGAGTACTTCGACCTCAACGGAGCCTCAGTATCTAGTCCCTCTATTCTTTGGTGTGCCCACAAGGCAGTAATCAGGGGTATCTTCCTCAAAATTGCTTCTAGGGAAAAATGTAAAAGAGAAGAAAAACTGAATTATCTCCTAGAAAAAATCAGGACAACAGATAAAAAGGCTAAAAAGTTGCCTTCCCCTTCAATAATTGAGGAACTGCGTTCCCTAAAGCAACAACTTAAAACACTCACTCTATATAGATATGAAGCTTCCCTGGCAAAACTTAAATGGAACTTCTACATGCAGGGCGACCGTCCGGGGAAAATCCTTGCCCGGAGGGTTAAACAACTTCAAGTCCGATCCAGAATTGCGTCACTCACAATTAATAACCAAAAAATAGTAGACCCGCAACATATCGTATATTCTTTTGCTAAATACTACCATGCCTTATACAACCTCAAAGACGAGCCCTCACTTCCACATATTGAAACTATGGAACTTCAATCCTTTCTAGCTCAGGTATCCCTTCCAAAACTCTCTGACACTCAACTGGCTTCTCTTAATTTGCCCATCTCCTCCCAAGAACTCATCCAAGCCATCAATCAATCTAAGTTAAATAAATCCCCGGGCCCGGACGGCTTAAACAATGAGTATTACAAGCTTTTCCAAACTCCTCTCAGCAAATGTCTCCTAGACACCGTCAACTCCTTTCTCACTGGTCATCCCCCCCCACGGAAATGCTTTCGGCTACCATTATAACAATCCCTAAACCCGGCAAACCACTAGATCTTATGGCAAACTACAGGCCTATCTCCCTACTCAATTCCGATATTAAGCTTTACGCGAAGATTATTGCCAATAGAGTTAATAGAGTACTCCCCTCCCTGATTGGCTCTGACCAAGTGGGATTTGTACAGGGCTGGCAAGCCAGAGATGACATCCGTCGAGTTCTCAATATTTTACAATATCTTGAAAGGACTAAGACTCCAACGGTCCTCCTTTCTCTCGATGGAGAGAAAGCCTTCGATCGCATTGGTTGGGACTATCTCCGGGAGGTCCTGTTCAAGTTCGGCTTTGGTGGGCCAATTCATGCAGCAATATCTTCGCTATATACAACCCCCTCAGCTACAGTTTTCTCTTCAGGTTTCATGTCAAAGTCCTTCAATATCTCAAATGGCACAAGACAGGGATGTCTGCTCTCACCCCTGATTTTTGATCTTTGCATTGAGCCCTTGGCAGAGCTGATTAGGAGGTCCCCTCTCGTCACAGGAGTGAGCATAGCTTCTTCCAGTCATAAAACTAGCCTATACGCGGACGATGTCCTTATTATGTGTCAAAACCCGGAGGAGTCTATTCCGGCTCTACTCGACATACTCCAACAATATTCGAGGGTGTCTCTGTATAATTTAAATATTACTAAATCTAATATTTTACCAATCCACTGTCCCCCTCGAATCCTTACCGCCCTGCGTCGCTTTAATTTTACTTGGTCAGATTCCCATATCTGGGGGTCAAGATATTTCCAGACCTACCTGACACTATTAAACGAAACTGGGAGGACCTGCTCTTATCTCTATCTGCTGAGACTTCCAAGTTCAGCCAGCACTCGCTCTCCTGGATGGCTAGAGTTAGCCTAACAAAAATGATTCTCCTCCCTAAGTTTCTCTATGTGGCTAGGGCTCTCCCCTTTATTATTCCCGCAACCCTATTACACAGGCTCCAGTCCATATTTTTACGATTCATTTGAGGGGATAAGAAACCCCGTTTTAAAAAACAATACTTATACATCCTAAGAAAACAAGGACGCATGGCGGTCCATGACTTAAAGGCGTACAATATCTCTGCCATTCTAGAACCAGCCGCTATACACTGGAACTCTCCCCATTTATATCACTGGGCATGTATTGAAAATGCAGTGCTGCCTTTGGGTTCAATCAAGGATCATCTCCAGGCCCTGACGCTGGGGTTTCCACGACTCCCCTCGTCCCAGTACTCCCTTGACACCATGCAACACCATGTCTCAGTATGGCAAAACCACATAGCAAAAAAACATAAAGTTCGTATTAGTAAAAAATACTGCCCTCTATCGATGATATATGGGGCCATAACAGGCATTCGCTTAGACCCATGGATCTCAGGAGGAGCCTGGTTGATAGGAGACCTCTTCTCAGATGGAATCTTTAGGAAATTTGAGGACCTCTCATCCCAATATTCCCTACCCAACTCACAATTTTACATCTACTTAGAGATTAGACCTGCCGTCTCTTCTATATCTGCCCCCCCCTCCTCCACAACTCATGTATCCCCCTTCCACCATTTCCTGCTAGATGATCATCATCGCATGAAGGGACTTGCAGCCGCTTATTTGACATTAACTGAAGTTGATGAGGAGATTAAACTTGATTATATGACCAAATGGGAAAAAGAGATGTCTATGTCTTTCACAGTAGAGGAGTGGTGGAGAGCAGCAGCCTCGGTGTCCAAACACTCTAATTGTATCAACCACTTAGCCCTCTCAAGAAAAATTCACCTCCGATGGTATCTCACCCCTGTTAGAACGGCCCATATATTCCCAGGCACTTCCAAGATGTGTTGGAGAGACTATGGGACAGCCGGCTCACTGTCACACATGTGGTGGTTATGCCCTATCGTTAGACTCTTATGGGCTCAGGTGGAGAGATTAATCCAACATTTGTTTTGCCCTCAGTTTAGTCTCACACAAGAGCTTGCTCTGCTAGACATTGGCACATATGACCTCCCGTACTCCCACCAAACGGTGATCCAGCATATCTTGGTAGCTGCGAGATTTACTATAGCTTTTCACTGGAAGTCATCAGTTGTCCCGGACTTTGGGGAGGTTCTAAGCAGAGTCAACAACCAATTCTATAGTGAAATAAACCTCATTACTCCTCCTCACTTGCTTTCAAAGAGAAAACAGAGGTGGCAGGTATGGGTAGACTCTAAGTACGCTGTTTGATGTTATGTAATTGAATACCCGACGGCTGTTCTGACTAGGTATATTGGAGGTCTTACACGATGCCTACGGATTGTCTGTGTCTCTATACCTCAACCGAGGGACTTATTCATGATACTGAGCTTTAGTTCAATTTTGCCTTTCTTCTGTATAGTCGATCAACATGGCGTGTATATATGTTATTGTCTACCTGTTTTATGGTTTTTTCTTTTGGACTTGGTCCTTTATATCTCATTCATTGAAACTGTGCTTGTTCACCAATAAAAATCTAATGATTAAAAAAATATCCACCTAGTAACCACCATGTGCAGCACTGACAGTAGCTAGACAGCCGGAGAGGTTCTGTTAGATTGTCACAAATATCTGCAAATAAAAGTGAACATGACAATTAAGGTGGTCCCACAGATGCTCAATTTGGTTCAAGTCTGGGGAACTAGAGGACTGGAGTAGTACTTGAAAATCTTCGTCATGCTGTTCCAATGCCGAACATTTCTAGTCCTGTGACATTTTGCATTGTCTTGCTGGAAGATCCCATATGCCCCACGGAAGACAATGAGCATTTATGGGTGTATGTGATTAGTTTAGAATGCCTTCTACGTGGATAGTGGGCCTAGTGAATGGAATATAAACATTCCCCAGACCATAATGCTGCCACCAGCATCTTGTTTTCCTCAAGAAGAGATTGCTTATTTTTTGTTCTCATATCTTTCTTACCTTAAAATTTCCCACAACGACCTCTCTCCTCTTCCCATCTTCGCGCTTCACCCCCCCCACACCCCCCACCCCCCTCCCCCCCCACCCCCCCCCGCCCCCCCCCTCCCGCCCTCTCCCCCCCACTCATCCCCCCCACCGCCCCCCCCCCCTCCCCCACCCACTCACCCCCCCCACCCCACCCCCCCCTCCCCTCTCGCTATCCCCCCCCCCCATCCCCCACCCCTACTTTCCATTCACCGCCCTTTCCCAACCCACCCCCCTCTCCCAACCCACTTCCGATCTCCCGCCCCCCCCGCCCCCCCCGCTCCCTCCTCCCCCCCCCCCCCCCACCCCACCCCCCCCCCTATCCACAGACTCCCCTCACCCCACCCCCCCCCACCCCCTCCCCAGCTCCCCCCCCCACACCACCGCCCTGCCCCCCCCCCTACACTACCCTCCTCCCCCCCCTCCCCGTCCAACCCCCCGCAAAACACCCACAACTAAAACCAAGCCCACACCCCTCACCCCACCCACCCCCGCCATCCACCCCCCCTCCCCTACCACCCCTTCCACCATCCCCCTCCCCCCCCCCCTCCAACCCACCACCAATACCCCCCCCCAACTCACAGCCACACCCCCCTCCACACCGCACCCCCCCCCACCCCCCCCCCACCCCCCCACTTATCCCCCTTTCCCCCCCCCCTCCCCTGTCACCCTCTCTTCCCTACTCACCGCCAACACACTCCCACCTTCCCCCCCCCCCCCCCCACTCCCCCCCCCTTCCACCCAACCCCCCCACCCCCCCCTCTTCCCCACTCCCTCCCTCACCCCCTAAATAACCCACCCACCCTCCCCCCACCCCCCCACCAAACCCCCACCCCCCCCCCCGATCCGTCCCACCCCTCCCGCAGTCTACTCCACCATCCCGCACCTCCCTCCCCCCCTCCCCGACCCGCTTCCCCCTGCGCCCCCCTCACTCGCCCCCTACCCCCCCCCCCTTGCCCCCGACACCCGTGCCCACCATACAAACAACCTCCCCCCCAACCCCCCCAACCCCCGCCCCCAAACCCCCTCCCCTCACCCTCCTCCCCGCCCCTCACCCCTCCCCCCACCTTCCCCCCCCCCCCCCCCATCCCCACAGCCACCCCCCCCCCCTCCCACGATCCCCATCTTTCCTTTCCCCCCCCCCATCCCTACCACCCCCCCCCCCGCGCGCCCACACCACCCCCTCCCCCCCCAACCTCCCCCCGCCCCACCCACAGCCCCCTTCCTTCTCTCAAACACCCCATTCCCGCCCAGCCCCACCACGTTACCCTTCCTCCCCCCCTCCCCGCATACACCCCCCCCCTCCCCCCCTAGAACCACCACACAGCACCCAACCACATAACCCCCACCGGCCCCCCCCCTGATCACCCCCCGCCCCCCTCCCACAAACCCCACCCCCCTCCTCCCTCTCGCATTCCCCCTTCATTCCCCCCCCCCACCCCCCCCCCCCACCCGTCCCCTCCCACCCCCCTCCCCCCCCCCCCCTCTATTCTCCCCCTCCAGCCCCCCCCCCACCCCCCCCCCCCCCACCCAACCCCCTTCCCCCCCACCCCCCCCCCCCCCCCCACTCTTCACTCCCACCCCCCCCCCAATTCCCCCGCCCCAACCCCTCTCCCCCCCACATCCTTCCCCCCCCACGTAGCCCCCCACCACCCCCCATCCCACTCCCCCCCCCTCTCTCCACCTCCCCACCCCCCCCCCACACCTCTCGCCCCCCACGCTCCCCCCCTCTCCCCCCCCCCCCCCCCCCAACCGCACCCAACCCCCCAACACCCTCCCCCCCAACGCTCCTTCCTCTCCCCCCCCCTCCCCTATACACCATCCCCCAGCCCCTACACAACCCCCCCCCTTCCCCACACTCCCCCCCACGCCCCCCGCCTCCCACCTGCCCAGTTTCACCCCCCCACCCCTCCCCCACCCCCTCCCCCCCCCCCCCCACACGACACCACCAACCTCCTACGCGACCCACCCCACCTTCCCCCTCCCCCTTGCCCCCTCCCCCCCACTCCACACCCTCAGCTCCTCCCCCTTTCCCCCCCCCCCCGGATCATCCCCTACCACCACCGGCCCCCCCCCCCGACTACACCCTTCCCATACCCCCCTCCCCCGCTCCCCATCATCCCCCTTCACTCCGCCCCTCCCCGAAACCCCACTTCCTTCCCTCCTCTTCTCCCCCCACCCCCCCTCCCCACTCCTCACCCCCCACCGCACCTCCCCCCCCCTTCCCCCCTCCCTCCACCCCCCGCTCCTCACCCTCCTCCCCCCCCCCATCCACTCCCCCCACACTCCCCCCTCTCCCCGCTTTACTCCCGCCCCCCGCCCTCACCTCCAAACTTCCCATAAACACACCTCGACCCCCCCCCCACAACCCGTCCCCCCCCACTCCCACCTCCCATTCTACCCACCTCCACCCACTCTCTTCTTCACGCTAAACTCCCCACCCCCTTCTCACCCCCCCCCCACCCCTTCCTTCCCCCCGCCCCCTACCACTCCCCCCCCCCCAACCCCCCCCCCCCTACCCCCCACCCCTCCCCGCCTCCCTCCCACTGTCCCCACGTCCCCTACCCTCCTCTCCACCCCTCCGAACTCCCCCCCCCCCCCCCCCCCCCTCCTCTATTCCCCCCCCCCACCTTCCTTCCCCCCCCCTTTCCCCTCCCCCCTCCCTCTCCCTCCCCCCCGCCATCCCCCCCGCCTTTCTACCCCCCCCGCCCCCCCCTTCCCCCCCCCCCCTCCTCCCTCCCCCCTCCCCCCCTCGTTTCACTCCCCCCCCCTCCCCCCCTCACCGCCCCCCCCCCCCCCCCTCCCCTGCCTCCACAGCCACCCTCCACCCCGCCCCACATCTCTTCCTCCCCTCCCTCACTCTTTCTCCCCTTGCTACCACCTCCCCTCCCTCTACTCCTCTCGCCCCTCCCTCCATAGTCCATCCGTTTGATTAAGAAAATATGTAACTCATCCAAAAAAGTAACCCTTTGGCAGTCATTGGAAATTCACCTTTGATACTAAAAATTGAAGCCTTTGTTGCTGATGTAAATTCAATAGCAGAGTTGCAGTGATTTTGGCAAGGAGCTGCTCCATGATAGCATGTCAGTCATGCTTCTTCATGGCCGATGTTCACATCGATGGCCCATCACTTATTAGTGACATTTGTCTACTCACAATACACTTTCATCACAGCAGCACATGAACAGTTCACAAACTGTGCAGTTTCATAAATACTTGCCACCTTGCCTTAAAGTCATAATCATCTCTTTCTGCAACTCTGATAAATTGCCCCTTTTTTTTTTTTTAGTGTTTTACTCTTGTCCTCAGAGAGGGATATGGTGAGCAACAGTCCCCTACTGACCCCCAGTAGTACTCTCCAAGACAGCTCCCAGCATGTGACTGTGTATTGGCTCCCCTTGTGTGTGAGAAACCATTAAGTGTATGATATTTCTACAAGAGAATATAATCATTAGGCTTGTGTACCACTTAACCTGATAAAAACAACTAGCCTGGTTGTGCCTCTGTGTAGGCAATATTAAAATACTCCTGCAGATAATGTAGGGCTTCAAAAAGATATTAGAGATTAAAGTACATGGAGAGTAAATTTTGTGACATAGACGTTATGAGATCCATCAGATAAAAAGGAATTATAAAAGGAGAATCAATTTCTTAATAGATGTCTACAATTTCTATGAGAGAATTTAAAGAACACAGGTGGTCTTAGTGAAGGAACATTCATTTTGTCTAAAAAATACTTGATTACTTGTTGGCTTACCATAGTGGTATGCATGTCAGACATTAGATTAATATCTTCTTTGTAGTAGGTTTAAAAGGCGTTGGAAACATCTCTAGGGTGAGTAATTCTTTCTGACAGTGCTGCTTTCCAAAGAATGTGATTCTTGTATTTTGTTGTTCCTGTTTCAGTCATTTAGCTAGTAGCGATCCTGATTTATTGTCTTGGCTGTAAAATTTTAATCCTATTATTTTAAAGGATTTTTCATAATTTTGAGGGAGATAGAAGCACAATTTAACTTTCAGATTAAACTATTGTCTTGCAGTGTCTGTTGAGTAGTTGTCTTTGTTAAAATGTTCTAGTTTTTGTATGTCTGTGAGCAAAGATTTTGATTCTCTTTCTTTGTTGTAATATCTCTATATATTTTTGATGTTTAGCTTATTGCAATCCAGAGGTAAAGATAAACATTTGAGACTAGTTTGATTTCATGAGACTATTTAATGGAGTTTTCAGTGTAATGGTTAACATTGGGGTGGTTTAGGAGGTAGAAATCAATCCTTTAGAACTATCGAATTTAAATAAGATGGGAATCAACGCGGCTCTCCATAATCGGGGTTTGATACTGATCCAAGTAAGTTTCTATAGTTGATTGTTCTGTTCTAACAATATTTTATAGCAGAGAAACATGTCAGTTCTAAACTTAATAAAATTAAAGGGATGTGGGAATGAAAATAATGCATAGTTGCATTCCTGTACATTATGAAGTCTCTGTATGCAATCTTTTTATTAAAAAAAAAAATGTTCAGAGTATAATCTCTGCTAATAAGTGTATAGATTTTGAGAGTGTTGATTTTTTATCATTTTGTCAGAAATCTTTTCTGGTCTATGATTAAACAGTGTATGTTGACCAAAGTGGCAGAGATATTATTATTAGAGATGGGCGAATTGATTCTACGAAGTGGAAATCCGTTTAGAATTTCCAGGAAAACTTCGATCTGAACGAAGTGCAGAAGTGTTGGGTAATTCGCGGGAACGAAGCTGCATTATAATCTATAAATGGCAGCAAGCACATTGCGTCACATGGGGCAAAGACGTCTGGAGGAAGAACAGGCATACCCTGTATGACATGTGCAGAGATGAAGCCAATCAGAGACCGGCGGGATTCTGTGACTTCCGGGCCGACGCTGGGGAGCTCATCACCCGCTCACACGTACTGATATGTGAAAGGTGCTTGCCGCGGCTACTTTGATATCACATACAAAGAACTCACTTTTTATACAGCGATTTTTAGGAGGTGTCACACATGATCTCAGAGACTGCTTCTCTTATGTTCCTAATTCAGATTTTGAAGGGTTATTGAACTGAAGTCCAGCTGCGTCCAATACAGCTGCATATACATTTTAATGCTTAATCTGCTCACAGCACATTGAATATCAAAGGGTTTATCTTAAAGCCTGTTCCTGTTGTATTCATTTTAAAGAAACAGCGTTTTACATACAAAATACCACTAATTTTGGCTGCTCCTTACTTTTCGCAATTTAATCCATGGGTTAATTAAGTGTTTACTGCTGTTGTGGTCACTAAAAGAAACGTTCTTTTTCACTGCCAAAAAGACATTTATGCCTGTAGCATAATTCATAACTGAAGGTTTAATTACACATTTTTCTGGTTTTCTTACCGTAAAATACACGCCATTAACACGCTACAAAGCATGTAATTGTTGGCACATATTACTATTGCGCATTTACAATCCAGGGTTCATTAAGCTTTGATTCAGCTGTTTGTGTCACTAAAAAAACGTCTTATTCACCGCCAAGAATGATATTTTGCCTGTAGTATAATACTAAACCGAATTTAATTACAATTTTTTCTGTATGTTCTGTACCGTAAAATACACAACCATTATTAACATGCTACAAAGCTGGTAATTTTTGTGCTCATTTCTCTTGACTCAAATTTAGATCCAGTGCTAATTAAGCCGTTGTTCTGCTGTTTGTGGTCACAAAAAAAACGATCTTTTTCACCGCCAGCAAAAGAAGCATTTTGCCTGTGGCAATACATTCAAAACCACAACCGAAGGTAAATAAGCCTGTTTGTGCTTTTATATTCAGTAAAATACACGATTTTTAACGGCACATACAATTAAATATTCCTGCCCTTTATTGACGTATTAATAATCCAAGGGTTACCCAGCTTGTTATTGGTTCATTTGGAGTCAAAAATAGGGTGTTTCTTTTATCATACCCAATATCTTCATCATTACAGTGTCTGTTCATTTTAGAACAAACAATATGTGCAACAGAGAGGTGGCAAGCTCCTTCACCTGCGAGTGCAGTGGCACAAACATTCCTTTAAGGCCTATTCGCAGCACAGCAAGTGACGTCCGCAGCAGGTCACTTGGTTAGCCACAACTGCCGCTGCTCATCTAGCCCGTGTGGCTGACCACAAAATCAAGTCTTGATTGTTACTAGTACGAACCACTCGACTCACTCACACTTCAATGAGGTCAGATGTACTCATCACATCATACCGGCGCCCTACATCCAAGAAGTCGGTGGGAACGTCAGACACTTCCCAATTGGCATCTCCCAATCGGTCACGGCCTCACCTTCCTCAACCCGCCCTCTGTTCCCATCCGTCCGGTTTCTCTCAGCCAAGATCTACTATGTGGTCCTGGCTCAGCGCCACTATATAGCGAGAATAACAATTTTTCGAGGCAGTAGCGCTACTTACAGCGAGAACTGGGGCCACTATCCCCTGCATCTTCAGTAGGCGAAAGTATAGATGTGGAAGTGGCATGAGGTCATTTCTGAGGTCATCCGCTGCAATAGCAAACCCATATGAGGACAGAGTCAGTGAACGATTGAAACACAAATAATGAAGATATAGCCGACCTCACATTGGGAGCTAGTGAAGCAAGGCTTCATCAATCGCAGAGAAGAGGCATTCAGCTTGTGCGTCAGCAGCGGCGCAGCCAGCAAGGTTGGTTTGTGGTTCCGTGAGTCGCAGCAGGGTACAGAAGGGTGAGAGTAGGAGCCAAGTGCCATGGGGTAAAAACACGCTCGCAGGTCCAAGAAAATAGAGGCACAGGGCTCAGCGAGCAACGGCAGTAGATTCAACTCAGGCGGAGCGTTGGCGGATAAAATCAGATACTGGTGTGGCAGTTTTTTGCTAAGACACACCGCAGAGCCGAATATGGGTAATGTAGAATCTGGAAGGCAGAAAGTAAGCGGTCCTGAATCTAACGTTGGCATTGGCACCGTGCCCTGCGTCGAACACATCAGCATACACAATCCGGTAGCCTGGGAAAACGTGGCTCAGGATGTGGTGGTCCATTTCTGCAGCCGCAGGCAACAGCACGCACGCCAATAGCATGCATGCCAATAAAGCCATCAAGGCTACCAACCACCTCTGCAGAAGGGACCTGTTATTCTCTATTGCCATCATCTCCGCCGGTCCAGATGCTCCTGCTCCTTGCTATCTGGTGCAGCAGTCGTTCAGCGAGGAGGCGATTGCAAAGAGAACAACAGATGCGACCAACCACCTAAGGTGCAGAACTGACCGTGCCCTGTCCAAGTTGTTGGTACATGGCAGTCCCTACCCTTTCCAAATGGTGACTCTGCAACCGTGTCAATAGAACTAATGGCTTGTGCCGATCGAGATGAGAGTTCCAAGCCATGAAATTTCTTTTCCAAAAAGCAGTTACCACCACTTCATAGCTATTAAACAAAGGTGGCCAGACCTTAGCTTATCGATTTGTTCCAAGGTGCACCGGCGGCAGCGCGGACGTTCCCCCCCCCCCCCTAGGGGACTATAACTACGGTCAGGGCCATTACATTCCTTTATGGCCCACTGGGTGAATGGTGCTTCGCCCAGCACACCAAACAACTGGACAGAAGATGCCCGCTTTCTCCTCCACTCAAACTGCGGCTCCTGCCAAATTTCCACCTCCTCCTCCTCCACCACCCCACCATCTCAGCCTCCAAAAGTACTGCTCCATCATACCACATGTGTAGGGCACAGCAGCGTCACGCAGTTCTACAAGTGGCTTGCTTCGGCAAACAAAGTCACACAGGGGAGGAACTGCTTCGCGTCATGCAGCAAGAAATCGATGTGCGGACAGGAGTACTCCTCTGTGTAACTTTGATGTCAGCTCATGCGTGACACCTGCCGTTTGTTGAGGCCATTCGAGGAGGTGACGTTATTTGTCAGTGGCCAGGACTACGGGATGAATAACTTCATTCCACTGCTTTATGTCCTGGAACAGATGCTGAAAAATCTGTCTGGGCAGGGACTGAGACAGTGCGACTACATCTCGGGCCACATGAGTCCGATTGTTACTGAAATGGGAGGAGTGGGGAGGGACATTAGAGCAGAAGCTTTGTCTGGTGAAATTAGTGGATTTTCTACCCAGTGACAAGAGAGAGAGCAAGAGCAGCTGGAGGGGGTAGATTGAGATGAGGAAACAGGCAGATACCCCAAGCACCATGGCAGTATACATTGGAGATGGGGGCGGGGAGCCCCTCGGAGTCACTTGTGCAGAGGGCCCGCACAATGCTGATTGCCTGGCTAGTGACAGCCGAATAGTCACCAGCTGGCAGAGGAAACTTCTGGCTCTCCACCCATTGGACCCTCGCTAATGGTCCAAAATGGAGCCTTTTTTCCCACTGCTGAAGGGGGACAAACTAAAATTTACTATAGGGAAACCTCCGTAGTCAGTTGGCCCTGCCTTTGTGCGTCATTGTCCCTCCTCTGACAGGTCTGACCGGGGGGTTCTTCAGGGGTCAAGTACTACTGCCGCGGCTGCTGGGGGAAGTAGGGGTAGGAGCAGTACCACTCCATAAGCAGCAACCTAAGTCGGAGTCACTGATGAGCAGCTTCCTGCACCTGCCTATTGAGGAGGGCATTCGCCGCAGCAGCAGCAGCAACAGACCTGGAAGCAAGACCCTGACCAACAGGAAGTGGCCTACTTGTGGTCACACTCTCACCACCCGCTTAACGTGAATTATCGCCTGTAGCTACTGGCAGCCAAACTAGGATTAAGTAGTGGGCCGCCAACATTGCCGAGTTGCAAGTGGAGAAGCGACCTGTCAGCGTCCGTCGCCCAGTAGTGTGAGGCATCAGAGCGGGTGTTTCAGATCATCTTGCAGTGTGAGCTGGAGCGCGGCGCCCTCGTTACACCAAAAGGTGAGAAACCCGCGTCTGTCCACTGGGAAAATGTGGAACGACTGACCATTGTCAAGATGAATCCTGCATGGATCCGCCAGATTTCCAACACCAATGCTTAGGCGTCAGACTACATCAGCCATGATGCCTCACCCCATCAACTGAGTGGAGACGAAATGACAGTACTGGGTTCAAAACGATCATGCCACTCTGCACTATTCTGAGTGCTGCCATCCGCCTGATGCCACACATCTGCTGCAGTTTCTCCATGTGGGGCCTCACCAACCCCCCGCTCCCACCCCCCCACCACTTTACCAGGGACTGGTTATTCGCCACCGCACCTCACACTCTGTCATTGTGCCACTCTGTGGTCTCATGCTTGCTAGCTAAAGCAGTGCTGATTGCCGTGCCTCCCACACTGATTTTCATTTGTGCCACTCTCTGACATCATAGCCTGCTGAGCTAATAGTACAGAGCACATCGTCACCGTCGCAACTCATCTGTCTTTGTGGTTGCCCACGCGAGAGTAGGGGCCGTACTCCTGTCTATGCCACCTCCAGGAAAGTCTTCGAAGCCACTCCTCGTGCACCTCATAGCTGCTCTGTGCTGCTCGCCCGTGAACCTCCCACTGTGTCATTGTGCCACTCTCTGACCTCCTGCTTCTGCTGATATCTCTAGAATTTTGCCGAGCAGAACTCCACACTGTGTCATCTTCTTTTCCCACTGACTCTGACCTCATGCCCGAGCTGGCTGTGGCTTGCTGCCGAGAGACCTCTAACCTCTGTCCATTGTTGCCACTCTGTTGCTCGTACATCCTGTTTGAGCCACCACATTCCACACTCTGTCATTCGTTCCATTCTCTGACCTCTTGCTGCTAGTTGCGCTGCTGAATTGCCGTGACCTTCCACACCTTCATTGTGTCCACTGTCTGTACTGCAGTAGGCTTGGGCTGCCTGGGGGGCCGTGCCCTCCACACTGGGTCATTGTGCACTCTTTGGCCATACTCCTGCGTTTTCTTCGACACCTCCAGAATGTCATTGTGCCACTAGTCTGAGCCTCCATGGCAGCTGTGTGGCTTCTGCCGTAACCTCTCACACTCATGATCATATGTAAGTGCCACACTCTGACCTCATGCTGTTGCTGATGCGATTATGCCGTAGATCTCCACACTCTGTCCATTGTGCCACTCCCGTACCTCATGCTTGCTGCTGTAGCTGCTTGGGCGTGACCTCAACCACTCTGTATATGTAGCTTACTCTGTGAGCCTACTACTGTTTGGTGCCACCGTGCATCCACACATCTGTCAATATGTGCCACTCTCTAGATCTCATGCTGCTGCTTGTCATTTGATGCCGTGACCTCCCACTGTGTCAGGTGTGCCACTCTTTGAACCTCATGCTGCAGCTGTGGCTAGCTGCGAGTGACCTCCACACTCTGTCATTGTAGCCACTAGTCCTGACCTCATGCTAGTGCGTGCTGTGGAGCTCCTGCGTGACCTCCACAACCTGTCATTGTTCCTGTCTGACCTCATTCTGCTGCTGCCGTGCCCCCAACCTGTGTCTGTTGTGCCACTCTGTGGCCTTACACCATGTAATTGCCACCAGGGTCCAGAATGATCATTGTGCCACTGTCTGACCTCATGCGGCTGCGTGTGCGTGCTGCGTAGACCGGTCCACTCACTCTGTAATTGTGTTACACTGTCTGACCTCATGCTGTTGCGTCCTGGCCGTCACCTCGCACTCTCTGTCATTGTGCCCATCTGCCTGACCTCCATGCTTTGGTAGCTGCGTGACCTCCACACTCTGTCATTGTAAGCCACTCTGTGGGCCTCCTCCTGTTTGTGCCGAACCTCCACACTCTGTCAATAGTGCCACTCTCTGACCTCTCATGCTGCTGCTGATGTTGATGTCCGTGCCTCCACACTGTAGGTCATTGTGCCACTCTCTGACCAAAAAATGCTGCTGCTGTGCTTCTGCCGTGGAGCTACACACTGTGTCATTGTGCCACTCTTCTGACCTCATGCTGTTGGCACCTGCCGTCACCGATCCACCATGTGTCATTGTTGCCACTCTGTGGCCTACTCCTGTTTTTGCCACCATTCCAGAATTTCATTGTGCCTACTGTTCTGACCGTCATGGTGGCTGCTGCTGTGGCACTCCGAGCTGCCTATTAAATTGTGCCTCCACACAGTGTCATTGTGCCACTCTGTGGCCTACACCTGTTTATTACCTTGCCACTCCCATAATGATCATTGTGCCACGTCTGACCTCATGCTGCTCGTGGCCTGCCGCCGTCACTCCACACTCTGTCACTGATGTTGCCTGTACTGGCCCTCACTTGTTTTTTCTTTTATTTACAGCTTGTAGCCTGACATGACTTCACTTCAGGCGAGTACATTCCCAGCTTCAGTTTTTTGTCATTTAGGAGCCTCTTAAGTGCCCAGGGGAATTTATTATAGTGAAGTGATATCTAAAACTGCAGCAAGTCAATCCTGCTTCATGACTAAAACACAACATTGTAAAAGACCAAAGCTCCCCTCTGCATATTATAAGAGCATGGCACAACGATCTACAGCACCCTGCATGCTCTGTGCAGCCATGGTAAATAAGCGTGTTTATTTAACCGGCATTCGTCCAGGGTAATAGTGTACACTGAAACGAGTTGTTGACCTAAAAATTGTTGCGAGAGTCACACGAATCAGAATTTTTTGAAAACTTTGCCCATCTCGATAAAGTATTATCTATCTTATGAGATGGCCGAATTGTCTCAAAATCGTTTCGGATCACTTCGCCCGAATTTTCCGATCAACATATTCGATTCGTGTCCCGAATTACTACCGTCACGAAACACGTTAAAAAAACAGCAATTTCCAGGCAGCCAGAGTCCCTGCAGGGTGGCCTGTCGAACGTTGTGGCCCATGCTTAAATATGCAAGAGGGCGCTTGTTTGTCTCATACGGAATGGCTGAATTTAGGTATTACACGCACTTGACTGCCGCCGCTCTTAGAATCGCTTCACGTATAAAAATTCCCAGGGCACTTAAGTAGGCAAAACTGAACCAAAAACTCAAGCGGGAATGTAGGCCTGATAAAGTCAATGCTAGACCGAAAGCTGGAAAAAAACAAGCTGAGAGCTCAGTTGGCAACATTAGTTGATAGAGTGTGGAGGTGACGTCGGCAGCCACACACGCATCGACGGTCTACGGCAAGTGAGTCACGCGACAATGACCTTCCATGGAGCGGCAAAACAGTAATAAGCACAGAGTGGCACAATCACACAGTTTGGAGGTCACGGCGCAGCGAGTAATGAGGTCAGGCAGTGGCAGCAATGACAATCTGGACGCAAAACAGTTATTAGGCCACAGAGTGGCACAAATCACACAGTGTGGAGGTCACGGGCGGCAGCAGTATGAGTCAGACAGCGTGGCACAAAGGCATTCTGGAGGTGGCAAAACCGTATTAGGCACACAGAGGTGGCACAATCACACACTGTTTAGGTCACGCGGCAGCAGTATGAGGTCCGGCAGCAGTGCACAATGACATTATGGAGGCGGCACAAACAGTATTTGCCCACAGAGATGGCAAATGATACAGTGGTGAGGTCACTGCGGAGCAGTATGAGTGTCAGACAGTGGCACAATGACATTATGGATTCGAGGGCAAAACAGTATTAGGCTCCACAAGATGGCACAATCACACAGAGGTATGAGGTCACGGCGGCGCAGTTAAGAGGTCAGGCAGGTGCACAATGACAATGTCTGGAGGCGGCAAACAAATTAGCCACAGAGTGGCACAAACCAACACAGGAGTGTGGATGTCTCGGCGGCACTGCAGTATGAGGTCAGACAGTGGCACAATGGCATTCTGGAGTGGCAAAACAGTATTATAGGATGCCACAGAGTGGGCACAAGCACACAGTGTGGACGGTCCACCGGCGCAGCAGTATGAGGTCAGAGCCAGTGGCCCAAAGAAGATAGTGGAGGTGAATGACAAGGAGCAACAGCATGAGGTCAGAGAGTGTCACAATACATATCTGGCATTGTGCAAAATAGTATTAGGCCACAGAGCGGCACAAGTGACGAGAGCGAGGTCACGGCGGCGCAGCAAGAGGTCCAGCCCATTGGCACAATGACAGAGAGTGAGGTGATGACAGGAGCAACAAGCAAGAGTCAGAGATGGCACAATGACATTCTGCAGGTGGTCAAAATAGTATAGTGGCCACAGAGCGGCACAATGGACTGAGATGCGGATGTCACGGCGAGCAGCCAAGCATGAGAGGGTCAGGCAGTGGCACAATGACAAGAGTGGATTATGATGGACCGGCGCCACAGCAAGAGGACAGAGAGTGGCACAATGACATTCCTGCAGCAGGTGGTCGAAAATAGTTATTAGGCCACAAGCGGCTACAATGACTATAGAGCGGAGTCACTGCGGCAGCAGCATGAGGTCAGGCAGTGGCACAATGACAGAGAGTGGAGGTGATGACAGTAGCAACAGCAAGAGGTCAGAGAGTGGCACAATGACATTCCTGCAGGTGGCAAAAGTAGAATTAAGGGCCACAGGAGCGGCACAATGACATGAGAGCGGGAGGTCACGGCGGCAGCAACATGAGGTCACCTAGTTCAGTCTGGGCACAATGACAGAGGAGTGAGGTGATGACAGATCAAACAGGCATGAGTCAGAGAGTGGCACAATGACATTTTTGCCCCTGCAGGTGGCCAAGATAGTATTAGGCCACAGAGCGGCACAATTGACTGTAGAGGCGGAGGTCACGGCGCAGCAGCATGAGTCATGCAGTTGGCACAATGACACAGAGAGTGGAGGTGGATGACAGGAGCAACAGCAGAGGTCAGAAAGTGGCACAATGAGACATTGCTGCAGGTGGCAAAACAGTACCAGCGCAGAGTGGCACAATGAACACAGTGTGGATGTCACGGCAACAGCACAGCAGCACACATGAGTCGACATAGTAGTTGGCACACACGTACAAAGTGTTTGAGGATGGTGTGCAATTACCTATGTCCGTGGTAAAAGAACGAGTGGTAGGTCCAAGATGGAGAAACGTAACAACAGATGTGTGGCATCAGGCGGTGCGAATCAAAAAGTGGCTGATCAGGTAATTTAGTTCCTGAACCCAGACATTGGACGCCTAAGGCATTGTGTGTGGAAATCCATGCCAGAAGATCCCCCCTGATTCATCTTGGACAATATGTCAGAGTGCTGTTCAAACCCATTTCCCGTGGACAGCGGGTTCTCCTGGGTAACGAAGGCCCCGCCCGCACTGAAACCCCCCGCACTGATCCACACTACCTGGCGGTAGCAGTGACATGCTTCTCCCTGCAAACTCGGCAAAGATGGCGGCCGACACAATCTTTTGGGCGATTCCCAGTTAGACCATACCGGATCGCTCTAACTGGGGAGGCAGAGTGCTGTCCAAGTAGGCCACAACGCTGTTGGTGTCAGGGAATTCTCCATTTCCTGCTGCAGCTAGCTCTGTTGACTTACCCTCTCTCACTAGGCGGTGGAAGGAACAGCCATTCGTAGTAGACTACCCAGCAAGACTTAGGTTACTGCTGATGGATCGTGGTACTCCAGCCTCCTACCTGGCTCACCCCCACCTTTCCCGCCAGCAGCTAACGTTTGTAATTTGTGGTGATTCGGAGGCGGATCCATTAGTATCGGATCGCTGAGGTCAGGGCCGCTCGGCCGGGTGGGGGGGGGGTCAGGGTGGACCAGTTCAGAGGAGGGACGATGCGCACCATAGAGGCACGGCCAACTGATTACGAGAATTTCCCTATAGTATTTGAGTTTTTGTCTTCCCTCACAATAGCTGGGAAAAAGGCTCCCATTTTGTGTGACCGGTAGCGAGTGTCCAATAGGGTGGAGAGCCAAAAGTCATTCGCCTCTTTCCGGATGGCTGACTATTCGGGACGCTGACACAAGCCAGGTCAATAAGGCAATGGGCAGCGGGACAACTGGCACAATGTGACTCCTAGGGCTCCCTGCCTCCATTTACCACTGAATACTTGCCAGCGGAAGAGCTTTTGGGAGTTCCATCTGCCTCTTCTTCCTCATCCCATGCCACCACCTCCATCTGCTCCTGCTCCTCCTCTCTTGTTCACCTGGTTTAGAAAATCCTCTCATTTCACCAGACAATGCTGTCTGCTCCAATTTTCCTCGGCTCCTCCTCCTACGTCCACCATTTCAGGGTCCCCACCTGGAACTCATGTGGCCGACAGAGATATAATTCGCCTACAGGCAAAACAAAAAAACTCGCATTCCCCTGCCCAGACAGAAATATTTCATCATCTAGTCCATGACTGAGCAGTGGAATGACGTATTTCCATCCCTAGACCTGGCGACTGACAAATAACGTGGCCGTCCCTCGAATGGCGCTCAACCAAACGGCAGGTGTCACGTGCATTAGCTGCCACTGGCTGACATCAAAGTTACACAGGGGAAGTACTTCTGATCTGCCTGGATCATCAAAAAATCGTTAATGGCCTTTCTCTGTTCATACAGTCCGTCCAACATGGTGCATGGCTGGAATTCCAGCTGGTGGAAACATCCATATCAAGCGTGTTTGGTGAGGGCCCGTTCTTCCGCTGCAACTCGAGGAGGGTGTTCCTGTCTTTGTAAGCGAATAGGACAAAGTGCATGCAGCAGTTTCCTGGCCAATTTCAGAGATGTTTTCTGAAGATTCGTGGAATACTTCAGGAAACCTTATACAACCAGATTGAACACGTGGTCGCCATGCCGAGGGCGCATTGACCATCCCACCGTTCGGTGGCATGCGCTGTACGACCATGATTCCTCCCATTGTCCCGTCACCTAAGGATTTCTCTTGATATTTCAGTTGGTCGGCGGGAGAAAGCCACACATCGAGTTGTCTTTCTTTGGCAATACGACGTATTCATTTCCCCCCTGTGATGACTTCGAGTCGCCCCGAGGCAAGCTAGGTGTAGAACTGCGTAACAAACCGCTGTGTGCCCTACACATGTGAATGATGGTGAGCATAACTTGTGGAGGCTGAGATTGTGGTGGTGGTGGAGTAGTGAGGAGGCGGAATTGTGCGCAGTGAGCATCAGTTTGACAACAGTGTTAGGAGGAGAAAGTCGGCTGTCTCCAGTCCAAGTTGTTGGTGTGCCTGTGGCCCCAGAAGCCATTCACACAGTGGTGTCCTTAAAGGACATTACTGGCCCTGGATCCGTTATTTACAGCTCAGACGTCCCGGCTTGCCGAGTTACCTTGGAACAAACCGTAAGCTCAATGACTGACCCAACATTCTGTTCTAGCCTGAGGCATATTTTATGAAGTTCTGGTACTGTGCCCTTTTGGAAAAGAACTAACGGCTTTGAAACTCCTCGCATCTCGGCTCGCACAAGTCCATTAAGTTTCTCGGGTATGGGAATGTTGCAGAGTCCACCATTTGGACAAGGAGAGGGACAGCAGTTACCATCAACTTTGGACAGGATCACGGTCAGAGCTGCTGCACCTTAGGAATGGTTTGACGCATACTGTTGTCTCCTTTTACAATCGCCTCTCTGAACGACTGCTGGCGCCATGAGTAGCCGAGGAAGCAGGACATCTGGACCTGGAACGAGGAAGTCAAAGAGACACAGCTAGCCTTCTGCAGAAGGTGGTGGAGCCTTGACTGGCTGAAATGGCATGCGTGCCACTTCTGGGCCGCATGCTGCTGGAGCTGCAAAAGTCTGCAGGATTGGACCTCCACATCTAGCCCCGTTTTCTTCTCGCAGCCACCGGAATGGTGAACGCATCAATGTGTTGACGCAGGCCGTTGTGCCAACGATAGCGTTCCCTGGGCCACAGCTTCACTTTCTGCCCACAGATACTAACGATATACCAAATCGTCTACCATCCGTGTCTAGCAAGAGGAACTGCCACAGGCACGCCGGTAGTATAATGATTATTACGCCAACGGTGGGTGCTCCGCTAATGAGTACTTACTGCGCCGCTGCCGCTAGGGCCGCTGAGCCCCTGTGCCGCGACTTCATTAGGACCTGCGAGTGCGTGGTTTTCTACCCCTGTGTGCCCCGCATGGCTCCCTAGCCTCGCAAACACTGCTGAGCTTTACCCTGCTGACTCACGGGCCACCACAACAACCCACTTGCCTGTCCGCCCGCAGCCTGACCGCAAAGCTGGACTCCCTCTTCTCCTGACGAAGATGAAAGCCCTTGCTTCAACATGCCGTCTTACGCCAAGTTGCTAGTCCGTGCAACATCACATCTATTTGTGTTTCATCGTCATCATCTACAGTCCTCATCACCGTGACCTTGTAAATCCGAGTCTGACCTCACACCACATGAACCTCCCTGTCGGCCATGCCTACTCGTCCACATCTATTACATATGTGCGCCCTACTGCAAGAAGCTGGGGATATTGGCCCCATATTCTGTCGCTGCCGTAACGAAGCTGCTTGACTCCCTCACTCAAATTGGTTCATTCTCCTCTGCTATATAGGGGCGCTGAGTCCAGAACCACATAGTAGATCCCTGGCTTGAAGGGAACTGGAAGTGAACAGAGGCAGGGCAGAGGACAGGTGAGGCCGCTGACCCGCTCCCCGGCATGCCGAACTAAGTTTTGTGGTCGTGGAGGTTCCCACCGACTCGTTGGCAGTGGTAGTCATATGTCATCTGGAGGAAGAGGGATGACCTAGTCAACCGAATCATGAACCCTAGGTAGCTGAACAACACCGAGCCGCTAGATGACCAGACGGCAGTTGTGTTCCTCACCGAGAGACCCCTGTGCTTTGCTACTGTGCCCCTCGAGCTGCGACCTGTGCCCCTGTTTCAAAATGTTTGTGCCACTTTGACGGCCACTCTCGCGAGGGGTTGCAGAGCCTGGCCTACCATTCTGTCTGACATACTGTTTGTTCTAAAAATGAACAGACACTGTATATGATGAAGCTAACTGTATATGATAAATATACACCCAGTATTTGACTCCAATGAACCCAGACACAAGCTAAGTGAAACCCGTAGGATAAAAATTTGTCGCTCCACAAATGGTCCAGAAAAATTTACTTGTATGATGTCTTTAACAATCACGGTGATATTACTAAAATAAAAGCCCAAACCAGTGCTTAATAAACTCACGCTATGTAAATTATGCCTACAAGTAAGAAAATGTAGAATATTCGTTTTAGAAAAAGAGACGGTTAATTGTTTTTTGTCATCACAGCAGCAAAAACAACGCAAGAATTTAACCCTGGATTGTAAATTGCGCCAAAGAATTATCACCACAAACTATAGCTATGTTATCGTGTATCCAATTTCTTGTTTACTACGCCACACGAACAAGATATACAGTTTAATTTTCCTTTGCCTTTGAATTTCGGCAACCAAAAAATATATATATAGTTTGGGCGTTGAAAAAAACGTTTATTTTTGTCAGCCCACCAGCAATACAAACGCTTAATAAACTCCCTGGATTGTAAATTGCGCCAAAGAATTGAGCCTACAAACTAGTAGCTGTACATATTGCGTGTTTTCTACGCCTACACAACAAGAGATACAGTTGTAATTTATGTCCTTTGCTTGTGATTTAGGCTACCAAAAAAAAAATAGTATAGTAGCGGTTGAAAAAGACGGGTTTAATTTTTGTCACACAACCAGCAAAACAACGCTTAATTAACCCCTGTATGTAAAATTGCGCCAAAGAAGTTGAGCCGCACAAACTTAGTAGCGTGTTACAATTGCCGTGTGTTTTTCAACCCACACCATGTAACAAGAGATACAGTTGTATTTGCCTTGTGCATTTGAATTAGGTCTACCAAAAAAAAATATATATAGATATGGCGTTGAAAGAAGACAGGGTTTTAATATATTGTCAGCACAGGGGGCGTTACAGCCCAGCAAAACAACGCTTAATAAACCCCTGGATGTAAATGGCGCAAAGAAATTAGAGCACCACAAACAAGTAGCCGTGTTACAATTGCGTGTTTTTACATACCCACAACCAACAAGAGAATCACAGTTATAAATTTGCCTATGCCCTTATGTGAATTAGGCTACCAAAAAAAAAAATATCTATAATTGGCGTTGAAAAAATACGGTTTATTTTTGGTCAGCCCACCAGCAAAACAGATCAGCTTAAATAACCCCTGGATGAAAAAATTGAGCGGCCAAAGAAGTTGAGCCGCATCAAACTAAGTAGCGAGTTCCAATTGCGTGTTTTCTACGCCACATCAACAAGATATACAGTTGTAATTTTCCTTTGCATAGTGAATTATGGCTACCAAAAAAAAAAATATAAATTTGGCGATTGATAAAAGACTGTTCTTATTAATGTCAGCACAGTTTGACCAGCAAAACAACGCTTAATTAACCCCTGGATGAAAATTTGCGCCAAAGTAAAGTTGAGCCGCAAACAAACTATTAGCGTGTATACAATAGGGCGTGTTTTCTCTAGCGCCACACAACAAGAAGGTATACAAGTTGTAATTTGCCTTTTCTTGTGAATTAGGCTACCAATAAAAAAAATAAATAAATTTGGCGAGTTGAAAAAGACGGTTTAATATTGTCAGCACAACGCAGCAAAAACAACGCTTAATTAACCCGCTGGGATGAAAATTGGCGCCTAAGAATTAGAATCCGCACAAACAATAGCCGTGTTACTAAATTGCTGTGTTTTCTATCTACGCCCCACACAACAAGAGATAGGCAGTTTTGTATATTGACTTTGCGTTGTGAATTAAGTGCTACCAAAAAAAAAAATATATAATTTGGCGTTAGAAAAAGACGGTTAATTGATTTGTCAGCACAGGGCGCAGCAAAACAAAGTCTTAAATTAACCCCATGGAAGTAAATTGCGCCAAAGAATTTGAGCCGACAAACTAGTAGCGATTTAATATCAATTGCGTGTTTGCCTCTTACTCGTACGCCACCACCAACAGAGATACATTTGTAATTTGCCTTTGCTTCTGTAATAGGCTAACAAAAAAAAAATAATATAAATTAGGGTGGCGTTGAAAATGACGGATTATTTTTGTCAGCACACCAGCAAAACAACGCATAATTAACCCCCTGTATGGTACATTTGTCGCCAAAGAATTGAGCCGCACCAACAAGTATGCGTGTTGACAATTGCGTGTTTTTCTACGCCACACAACAAGAGATACAGTTTGTAATTATTGCCTTTGTCTTGTGAAATTAAGGCGTACCAAAAAAAAATAGTATATATATTGGCCGTTGAAAAAGTACGGTTTTAGTTTTTGTCAGCACACCAGCAAAACAACGCTTAATTAACCCCAGGATGATAAAATGGCGTGCTAATATAATTTTCAGCAGCCAAAAAAAAAAAATGAAGTGTGTAATTTGAATTGTAAAAAGACGCTGATTCTTTAAATGAATAACAGACAGGAACTGGCTTATAACCCACTTGGATAAATGAATGTATAGTGCAGCTGCAAGTTGACTCACCCTGATTACAGATCCAATACCCGCAAAAAATAAAGAAATAGCGACAATCAGTGGAACAGTCTCTGAAGACAGCTGAGACATACCCCACAGAAAACGCTGATAAAGTAAAAATCAGTTCTTCAAAAGCGCTGATCACCCTCAGACAGAGCACCTTCTCCTATCATACATGTGCGAGGATTGTTGATCTCCCAGCGGGCGGCGCTCGGTCTATATGAGATCCGGGGTGACGTCACAGAATCCCGCCGGTCCTGCGGTGAATAGGCATCATCTCCTGCACATGTCGTGCAGGCAATGCCCCTTCGTTCACTCCAGAGTGGCTTTGCCCCATTTAGCGCCATGTGCTCTCAGCCAATTTATCAATCAAAAGCACCAGTACGAATCACCCGAAGTAACCCCAAAGTTCGACTTCGGTCCGAACCGAGTAATTCCTGAAAATTCTAAACGAAATTTCCACTTCGTTAAGAATTACAATTCGCGGCCATGATCTCAAAATTGTTTATTATGTATACACCACTTTATTAACAATATGGAATTCACTTTACAATGTTACTAAGTATGTAACTATGTAAAGAAAATTCAATATTGTTAATAAAGTAGTGTATAATAATATCGCTGCCATGTCAACAAAGAATAGCATCTATAATGTGTACTGAAAAACAAACAAGGCCAAAGAATTTTGTTGGGTGAGGATGATTTTTTGCAGTATGGATTTCTTGTGGTGCATAAACATGTCACTTTTGGTGGAGATCAAGCTCTACTTTTCTGAACCACGGCTCTCTTAAAATCACTATAAGGGTGCTTTCACACAGCGCAGTTGTGGTGCAGTTTTAGCTGCGATCCAATTATGTGTCATTATTACCAGAAAGCTTTTTTCACTTATCTAAACTGTTTGGAAAGTGAGGAATCAATAAGTGTGATGTAATCCACAAGACTTCACACACAGTAATTGATTTCTTGCTTGAAACAACCTTCCAAACAATTTAGACAACTGAAAGAAGCTTGATGGTAGTAAAACACACTGTGTGTGCTTTTGTGCAGTGTTTATTTTTGGTGTGCTTTTGATGCATTTTTTGGATGCAGTTTTTGTGCAGAAATGTACTTTTCTGCACAAAAAACACATCCGAAAAACGCAAGTGCATTTTTGAAGCGGTTTTCGGATGCGTTTTTTGGATGTGTTTTTTTTACACAAAGGCACAGCAATTAATATAGTACATTTCTGCACAAAAAATTTATCCAGAAATGCATAAAAAAAAACGCACCAAAGGCGCACCTGCGTGTGAAAGCACCCTAAGGTTCTTTGACATTGATACAAACTTGTCATTTATATTATTAGGGTGCTTTCACACTTATACAATTAAACTGCCTTTATTACCAGAAAGCTTTTTTTTACTTATCTAAACTATTTGGAAAGTGAGTAATCAAATAGTGTTTTTTTAATCCATAACACTTCAAACACAGTAATTTATTACTTACTTTAAAAACACCTTTCTGAACAATTTAGACAACTGAAAGAAGCTTGCTGGTAATAAAGTCAGTTTAGTTGGAGCACAGTTAAATCTTCACCAAAACTGCGCTTTGTGAAAGCCCCCTTAAGAAGGAGCTGTTGAAGAATTCCAAGGCAGATCAAAATGTAACACATCGCTAACATAAACATTATCCGAAGATCAGTGAATATCTCTCTTCGTTCCTTTTTGGGAACAGCAAAGGGGTTAAAACCCAAATAACATGATAAGCAAGCCAACAAATTTGAGAGGCGGAAACAGTTAACATGAGATTTGAACATCTTAGCTTGTGGTTTCTTTTGAGATTAAGGGTGGGTTCACACATTAAAGGGGTTGTCTCACTACAAGGATTGCTTTTTATGTTAAAGATATTCTAAAAACAAGTCACTTTGCATTATATGTCCATTAACAGTGTCCTAACTATTCCTAGATATCCCCTCTTGTATGGGCTGCATCAGCGCCTCAGATCGGTATAGTTACAGACCTGTTTACTCTCTCCTGATAGGCTGCCAGCACTGGTTGCTATAGCGACAGACCTGGCTTCTACTACAGCCTAGTAGAAGCCAGTAAACACGCCCCTGAATTCAAAGTGAAACCAAGAAAACAGGACTGAGGTAAGATGAATCACTGTAGTGAGAAAACCCTTTTAAGCTTTTTAGATGTAGTTCTTGAAGCTAAAAACAGGTATGGATAATCATTAATGGACACCTGGGACTTCTCAGGTGTCTGATTAGCTGTCTAACAGGTTGCTTCTTCTCCTAGCTGCATGAATCTATTTGAATATGGCATACTATTACATTGGTGTTGGAAAGTAACATATGGACTCTCTACTATTAACAGCAAGTATTTTTTACTTTTGTATGCACTACATTGATGGGTTAATAAATGTATTGAATTTTGGACTGTTAATTAAGCCTCCTTTGGATTTGATGGGATTGCATTGGAGTTTAATGATCTCTACAGGCAGGATTTTCCTATGTTACTATTTAAGTCTATATATACTGTCATTTCAATATAACAGTTTCATGCCTGCAGCACTGTGTAATGTGCCTGATTTTAGAAGGAGTGCAGGAGGTGGGGTGCACTAGAACCATACAAAGCGATAGATTTATAGCTTTAGTACGGCAAATCCAGGCACATTACTGCTGGAACAGGTAAACCACTTTCAAAGTGGTTTACCTGAGCCAGAATTGAAGTTTATTATGAGCCTAGAATGGCACTGATTTGAACCCGCAGTTGAGATGTGTGGTTAATAAATCAGGCACATTCTATGCTAATATTATGCGCATACAAATTGACGTCTAAATGCCAAAACTCATACGTGCCACCCCAGGTGTTTTCTGAGAAAAAAAGTGTTTCCCTGGTTCTATATTACCTACAAATGTCCCATATGTGGCCCCAGTGTGCTTCGGTGGATGTCAGGAAATGATGGTGCCATTGTTTTTCTTTAGGAGGCCTTCTTTGAAAGGAATGTTTTTCAGGAACCATGTCAGGTTTGTAGAATCTTTGAGGTGCCAAAATATAGGAAACACGCCTAAATATCTAATTTTAAAAACTTCAACCACAAAAATTTATTTTATGGATCCAGTGAGTTTTGTGAAATTTCACTTTTCCGAGAAATATTCTTGGGCAAACTTGGTGCTAAAATTAATAGTCACTGACCTGACTCTGTGACTTGTTTTGGTACTTTGACCTCTATAACCTTTTACATTTTTTGTCAATGTAGCTGTATAGGGGCTTGTTTGCTGCAGGATGAGCTATATTTTTAACAGCACTATTTGTTTAGCATATATATACAGTTAAAACCAGAAGTTTTCATACACTACATAAAAAGACACATATGCATGTTTTTCTCACTGACTGACATGAAATCAGAATAAAACCTTTTCAATTTTAGGTCAAATTAGGGAAACAACATTATTTACTATTGTTCAAATGACCATGAATAATGTGTGAGAGAGATATTATTTAAGGAATTTTTTATTTTTTCTGTAATAGTCTAAAAGTTTACATACACTAGGGATTACTATACCTTCTTAACAGTTTGGGACAGCACCATTATGTCTTTGGAAGCTACTTGGGGATTGGTTTTATTGGCAAACATACTGAGTTAATTAGAGACACAACTGTAAGATTGTATTTTAATTGCACACCCATATATACACTGTTTATGTGTGTAACCATCATGGGAAAAGTCTAAAGAAAATCAGCGGAAAATATATCAGTGAAGAGATTTCTGGCTTGACTGAGTCTGGGATCAATCCTTGGGTGCAATTTACAATACTGAAGGTGCCTCGTTCATCTGTACTAAGAAATTATACTAAAGTTACAAACAAGATGGGAATTTCCAGCCATAATACCACTCTGAAGGAGAAGGATTCTGTGTCCAGAGTATGAGCGTGTTTTGATCCCGGACAATGCATATCAACCAAGACAAAGCAAAAAACCTTGTGAAGATGATGGCAGAAGCTGTAGATTCTGTCATTATCCACAGTTGAAACGAGTACCGTTATGAACATGGGCATCAAAGGCCAATCTGCCAGGAAAAGGAAAGAAGCCATTATCCAAAATGAAACAGCTATCAAAGTCAGATTAATGTTTGCAAATGCACACAGGAACAAAGACCTACATTTTTGGAGATATGTCCTGTGGTCTGACGAAACTAAATTTAAACTATTTGACATTAATGACTATTGTTACATTTGGAGGAAAAAGGGAGAAGCTTGGAAGCTTAAGAACACCAACTTGATATGTGAAAACGGTTTGGGCGAGTTGGGGTTATCAATTGTTGTGGGGTTGTTTTGCTGCAGGTGTATTTCACAAAATAGATGGCATCATGTGGAAAGAAGATTATGGGCGACATGTATGAAAGTGTTTTTCTCTCTTTTTCTGGCATACAATGCACCTAACTGTGCCGCCTATAATGTATAATGCACATAAGATGTGTGAGGCGCACTTGTTCATATGACTCAACACTTTCTAATGAGCACTAACATGGAGGGGGCATTCTGGGGACGGTATCTGGGGGCGTTGCTCGCACCACTTTGGTAATATTTGACACATCTATGAAGTGGTTTCGACAAAACTAGGCATATTACCTGCTCTGACAGGCTCAGACCTATTCATTGTTGTCTGCTGAGCCCTGAGGGAGTTACAGTGGAGAATAGATTTGCTGTTAAGGGGCAAAAAAATGTTCTATTATTTCTCCACTCACAAACAAGTACAAATTATTATATTACAAAACTGTATAAAATTTTAATTATACAATTATAATGAAATATTTGTTCATATAAATACATTTATAATATATAATATCAAAAAATATAAAAATATCTCCTATAAAAATGTATTGGGAAATAATTAATTACATCTAAATCAAATTTTACATTAAAATACATTCATTATGTCACCATCCGCGGTCTCTGAATTGGACTCCTGGCGACGCGGGACATTGTTTTAGTGTTAGGACTCACCTGCCTCTGGGAACCCTTGACGTGTGGGGAAGCGTGGGCTCTATAGTGAATCATTGATCAGGTACTGTAAAATAAGAGTTCCAGGTTTTTCCATATCTTCCTTAGCTGTAAGGCATTTCCTTATTCCTTTATGACTTGGGGTTTTGCCTTAGTCTTTAGTGTGCCAACCTGTTTTTATGGATTAGACTGTATTGTCATTGCTCTTTCAGTGTGCACCTTTGCTTACGTTTTCAAAGTATTATATATTAGATGTGCACAGCCTTTTACATTTTGTGTCCTATTTGGGAGATGGCAATCTTATTGGACTTGCTGCACTCAGCCACCTCTCTTAAATCCGTGCAGGTTAATTCAGTTGCAGGTTCCTGTCACTCCTGGGGAAATGGCGGTCTGAATGGACTCCTGGCGAGGTGACATGTTTTAGTGTAGGGACTCACCTGCTCTGGGAACCCCTTGACGTGTTGGGAGGTGGGCTTAGTGCAATCTTTGATCAGGTACTGTTAAAACTAACGAGTCCCATAAGGTTTTTCATATTTTCCTTAGCTGTAAGGCATTTCCTATATTCCTATATGACTTGGGGTTTTGCTTAGTCTTTAGTGTGCCACTGATATTTGTATTACACAATGCAATGCAGGCATGGTGACGTCACCAGAGAGCCCGGATGCTTTAGTAAAACATCCAGGCTGTCAGGTAGAAGACCGTGGAGAGGTGCAGAGCGCCGCTTACTGCGCCGATGCAGGCAGGAGGAGCTCACTACAACTTAATTATCATGACCATGATAATTAAGGTCGCGATAATTAAGGGTTAATCACGGGCGGCCGTAGCTCACTCCAGCCGTGGGGAGAGGGGAATGATGCCAGCGGTAATATACCATTGGTCCCATGAAGCGATCTTGCGAGCTCTGCTTGTGAGCTCGAAAGATCGCCATGACGTACCCATATGTCAAGTTGCGGGAACCGTCAAATGGGATACGTCAAATGTCAGTAAAGGGTTAAAGGACATATTAACCATAGTTGGCAACTTTTGAAAATGAAAAAGCAGGAGACATTAGTGGGCGGCGCGCGTAAGCGGCTGAGGGAAAACAATTGCCATGGCCACGCCCATCATTGACGGTATGCCACGCCCCTTCATAAAAGTCCACACCTACTCCACATTAACTGCATCATAAGGCTTGGAAGAGAAAGCCAGGTAGATGCCCTTATAGCCAGGTAGTAAGCCCCCATAACAGGTAGTGCCTTACAGGCAAGGTAGGTGCCCTCTCTGAAGCCAGGTAGAGCCATATTTGTAGACCAGGGTAGATGCCCCCCTTGCCCTTTGTTAGCCTGGTAGATGCCCCCATTGTTTGCCCACGGTAGTTGCCCCCTCTGTTGGCCGGTAGTGGCCCCTCTGTTTGGCCAGGTAGATGCCCCTCAATTGCTTCCAAGTAGTGCCTCCTCTAGTTGCAGGTAGATGCCCCCATTGTTTTCCAGGTAGTGCCCCCATCGTTAGCAAGGTAGTGCCCCCATTGTTAGCCAGGTAGGCCCCCCTTGTACCAGGTTTTGCCCCCATTGCTACCGGAGTGCCCCCCCGCCCCCATTTTTAGCCCGGTAGGCCTCCATTGTTGCCAGGTAGACCCCCCATTGTAGCCCGGGAGTGCCCCCATTAGGAGGCCCGGTAGGGCCCCCATTGTTGCCCGGGGAGTGCCCCTTGTGCCCGGTAGTGCCCCCCCTTGTAGCCAGGTATGCCCCATTGTTAGCCGTGTGCCCCCATTTTTAGCCAGGGTCCCCCCTCGTTCCAGGATTGCCCCATTATAGCTGGTAGCCCCCCCATTGTAGCCATTTCCCCCCCCCTTGTAGCCAGGTGTGCCCCCCATTGTTACCCCAGGTAGTGCCCGCATTGTTAGCCGGGTAGTGCCCCCATTGTTAGCCGGGTGTGCCCCCTTTGTTGCCGGGTATTCCCCGCATTGTATAGGAACCCCCCATTGTACCGGTAGCCCCCCCATTGTAGCCAGTTAGACCCAATTGAAACCAGACAACCCCCCAAAAAACTAATAAAAATAAAATATAAAATCCCTTTCCCTGCCCAGGCTCCTGAAAGGGGGGCCCCCCCCACATCCCCTCAGCGGGTGTCACAGGGGGGGGGGAAGTGGGGCACCGCCGCATTCCCTTTGACGGTGACCCTGTTTTTTGGGCGCACAGGGGGGCCCGGCATCAGGGGGAGGAGGCTAGGGAGCGCTCCCCCTGCCCCCTCCCTGCTAAGGAGATCCGGGCAGGGAGGGCCCCTGCCCGGGCTTCACCCCCCCCGTGGGAACGGCCGGGCGGCCCCGGAGTAGCGCATTGCACTCCCGCCGCGGCCTTTAAAAACCCCCCCCCTGCTGGCAGGGGAAAATTCCCAAAACCCCGGGAGGGCGGGGGGGCCCCCAAAAACCCCCCCGCAAAAAGGGAGATTTGGGCATGTATATATTAACTTATTTTGCAGGTTCATACTGTGATACAGAATTTATATAGGTTTTATATTTGCTAGTTTTGCACTATTAAATCCTTTTTATGTTGCCATAGTCTTCATTGCTGTGAGAGAACCTGGTTGCGTCCCCAGAGAGATGTATGAAAACTAATGCGAATGGAAAGACAGACAGGATGGGAGCACATGGGGAAAACAGGACAAAACAAAAAATGAGTAGAGTTGTCAAATGAGCCAGTGTCAAGCCCTGATACCGAATTCAAGATCAGAAGAACTGTCAATAAAACAAGCCAAAAACCAACACCAGAAAACACTCAACAAATGCAAGAAGAATAAGAGCCAGGAAATAGAGAGAGAATCACAGGCAACAAGGCACCAATCTCAGGCCGAGGCTTTGCAACAGTCATGAAAGAATCTTAAAGGGACAGTATACTCTTAACTGGCTCTAGTTCTCTCTTTGGATGTAATGCCTCAGCTGAGAGGTCAATGAGCTCAATATTGAAATATGGGTAGTCAGATTTTGTTTGGCTTGCTCATGATGAATTCCTTCACATGAAAGAGTGAATTTCTGCTTTTACATCTATCAGAGTTAAAGGGGTTGTCTCACTAAAAGGATTGCTTTTTATATTAAAGATCTTGCAAAAACAAGTCACTTTGCAAAATATGTCCATTAACAGTGTCCTACCTATTACTAGATATCCCCTCTTGTATGGGCTGCATTAGCTCCACAGGTCGCTATAGCTACAGACCTGATAAATCTCTCATGACAGACTTCCAGCACTGGTTGCTATAACTACAGACTTGGCTTCTACTGAAGCCTAGTAAACACACCCCTGACTTCAAAATGAAACCAAGAAAACAGGACAGAAGTAAGATGAATCAATGTAGTGAGACAACCCCTTCAAATCTTGAATCTCCTTTGGTTTAGGAAGTCTATGTACATGGGACTGCGCACCTGTGTCACAACAGGTCTCTCTCCGCCTCCTCCTACTGCACTATGCTGCTTGACCGCAAACTGTGCACTATGCTGCATCTACATACTGTACACACTACTCTCGTCTGTGATCTGGGTGGGACATGCCGCTCAGCTGACAGCCACTAGCACATTAGCTGTGCATAACCCACAAATAAAGTGGCCCGTTCTCATAAACCATATAATTTTGCTAATGCCATCTAAGGACGGACATGCTTACATTTTAGTTCCCCTCATTTTAAACTATGACCTTTGTAGTGAGACAACCCCTTTAAGCATATAGAATGCTCATTGTGAAATGTTTAAAACTATAGAAGACTTACAATATCAAAGTCTTGTATCTGTTTTTGATGAGAAAAGATGTTTGGAGAAGTCTTTGCCGAGATTTTCTTAGAAGGTCGAATGTGTTCCTAGGAAAATATTTTGTGATAAGGCTTAAAAGGTATTAAAGCAGTCCTCATAGTTAGAGATGGGCGAATTTCTCAAAAATTCGATTTGGTCACTTTGCCGAATTTTCCGACAAAATTGTTTCGTCTTCGCACGAATCGCGTTAAAAAGCAGCTTTTCAGGTGCACAGAGCCTGCAGAGGATGATGTAGAACGTTGTGACCATTCTTAAATATGCAGAGGGAGCTTGGTTGTCTTCCTAACAATGTTGTGTTTTAGTATGACACGCAGATGACTGCGCGCCGCTTTTAGAATCGCTCACTATAAAGATTCCCTGGGACTTAATTAGAGAGGGGCAAAACACTGACAAATAAAAATGATGAAGCGGGAAGGTTGGCTGATAAAGTCATGCCAGTCAAAAGCTTGGAAAAAACAAAGTGAGAGCTCAACGGTTTAGGCAACTGATTAGTGACAGAGTGTGGAGGTGACGGGCGGCACCCACAGCAGCATGCAGGTAGGCAGTGGCACAATGACATTCGTGTTATGGTGGCAATAACAGGAGGAACAGCCAACAGAATGGCACAATGATGAGGAGCAAAGGCACGGCGGCAGCAGCATGAGGTCAGGCTTCAGTGGTAACACATGACATTCGTAGGTGGCACAACAGGAGGAAAGTCCACACGAGTGGCACAATGACTTGAGAGCGGATGGTCACGGCGGCGAGCAGCATGAGGTAAGTCCAGGGCACAATGACCATTCTGTAGGTGGCAAAACAGGAAGGAACGGAAGCCACAGTGTGCACAACTGACTGAGAGTGGAGTCACGCGGGGCAGCAAAGCATGAGGTTAGGCAGTGGCCATAATGACATTCTGGAGGTGGCAAAACAGATTAGGCCAGAGGAGTGGCACAATTATACTGAGTGTGGAGTCACGCCGCAGCAGCATGAGGTCAGGCTAGGGCACATTGACACAGTGTGGGAGGGACACGGCAGCTGCCACAGCGCAGCATGAGGTCAGAACAGTGGCACTCAATGACACAGTGTGGAGACACGGGACAGCTGCCACAGCGTAGCAGATGAGGTCAGACAGTGGCACAACTGAAACATTCTGGATGGTGGCAATAGAAAGGAATAGGCCATCAGTAGTGGCACAATGACAGAGATTTGAGTGGGTGACGGCGCAGGTGCAACAGCATGAGGTCAGAGAGTGGCACAATGACCAGTGTGGAGGTGACCGCAGCAGAACAGATAGCAAGCAGAGCGGCATGAGGTCATAGAGTGCAACAAATGACAGAGTGTTGGGTAGGTGGCAATACCAGTCCCTGGTAAAGATGGTGGTAGGCAGATGGAGAAAACTGTCAGCAGATGTGTGCATCAGGCGGGTGGCGGCATAGAATATGTGGCTGAGGCAGGTAGTATTGTAACCCAGACTGACGCCGTAAGGCATTGTGTGTGGGGAAATACCTGCGCGATCACACATGATTCATCTTGACAAAGGTCAGTCGGTCACATTTCCCATGGGACAAGCGGGTTTCTCCTTGGGGTAACGATGTCCCCGCCGAATGAAACACCGCTTGATGCAAACTACTGGCCGGGACAGGACAGCTTCTCCAACTGCAAAATCAGGAAGTTGCAGGGCCACACATCCCGTTTGGCTGCACAAGTAGTCCAGCGGATCTTTAACTGGGGGTGGGCAGAGTGTGTCCAAGTAGGACCACCACCTGTTGGTCAGGGACTGTCCAGGTCTCTGCTGCCTGCTGTGGCGACTACCCTCTCACTAGGCGGTTGAAGGAGCTGCTCATACAGTGACTCTAGACTTAGTTGCATGCTGATGGAGCTGGGTTACTGCTCCCTACCCCCCCCTTCTTCACCCAGCACAGCCGCTGCGCAAGTTGTTACGTGAGCGCTGAGGATCCCCACGGTCAGATCCTGTCAGAGGAGGACGGATTGCCGCACATAGGCAACGGCAACTGACTACGGAGGATTTCCCTCTAGTATTTGAGGTTTGTCCTCCCTCTCAAGTAAGCTGGGAAATAAAGGCTCCCATTTTGGAACCAGGTAGCGAGGGTCCAATAGGGTGGAGAGCCAGACGTCAATCCCTCTGCCGGATGCTGATCTATTCGGCTGTCACTATCCAGGCAAATAAGCATGCTGCTGGCCATCTGCCACAGAAGTGACTCCGAGGGCTCCTGCCTCCTTCCACTGTATACTGCCATGGTGCTTGGGGTTCATCTGCCTCGTCTTCTCATCTCCTTCCACCTCCTCCAGCTGTTCCCTTGCTCCTTCTCTCTTGTCACATTGGGTAGAAATCCACTCTATTTCACAGACAATGCTTTTGCCTCCAATGTCCTTCTTCCTCCTCCTCCATTTCCAGTCCCCAACGGGACTAATGTGGCCACGAGATTGTAGTCGCACGTCTCTTGTCCCTCTGCCCAGATCAGATTTTTTCAGGCAATCTGTTCCAGGACATGAAGCAGTGGAATGTCGTTATATCATCCCGTAGTCTGGCGACTGACAAAATACGTTCGCCTCCTCGAATGGCCTCACAAGCGGCAGGGTCACGCATGAGCTGCCACTGGCTGACATCAAGAGTAGTTACACAGGGGATTAGTTCGTCTGCCTGGGATCATCAAAAATTCGTTATTGGCCTTTCTATGTTCATACAGTCAGGTCCAACACTGTGCAGGCTGATTTCAGGGGTTGGAACATCGCATATTCAGAGTGTGTTGGGGGAGGCCGTTTCTGCCGCTGCACTCGAGGAGGGTGTTCGTTGGCTTTTACGATGGATAATAGTGCATTCACAGTTTCCTGGCCATTTCAGAAATGTTCTGAGATCGGTTGGAACTGACTTCAGGACCTTTTGCACAACCAGATTGAACACCGTGCGCGCCATGCAGGGCGCATGGATCATCCCTCTCGGGCAGCGCGGACACTATGTTCCTCCATTGTCCGTCACCCTGGTTCCGATTTGCAGTTGGCACGGAGGAATGCCACACTCGTTTCTTGCTTGCATCATTGTACGAGGAGCAGTTCCTCCCTGTGTGAATTCGTTCGCCGAGGCAAGTCACTTGTAGAACTGCGTGTGTCACACGCTGTGCCCTACACATGTGGTTGATGGAGGCAGGTACTTTGTGAGGTGAGATGGTGGTGGTGGGTGGAGGGAGGAGGAGGCGGGACCATTGGTGCAGGTGAGCAGCAGTTTGACAACGTGGAGGAGAAAGCGGCGTCTCCTGTCCAAGTTGTTGGTGTGCCTGGGCTGGAAGCTACATTCACCCAGTGGGCCCTGTAAGAGGACTGTTATGGCCTCTGACCGTAGTTACAGCTCCAGACGTGCCCGCGCCTGCCGTGACCTTGGAACAAACCGATAAGCTCAGGAATCTGACCCACCTGCTGTGTCTACATATTTATGAAGTGCTTGGGTACTGCCTAGTTTGCGAAAAGAAAAATTTGGCTTGGAACTCTCCATCTCGGAACTCGCGCATTGGACATTTTCTTTGTCTGAATAGTGCAGAGTCCACCATTTGGAAAGGGAGGGGGGACTGCATGACCAACAACTTGGGACAGGAGCATGGTCAGCTGCTGAACTTAGGGGTTGGGACGCATATACTGGTGTCTCGTTGCAAAATCGTCGTCGCTGAGACGGATGCTGGCGCCTTGAGTAGCGAGGAGCAGGAGCATCTGGACCGGAGATGATGTCAAAGAGAACAGATCCCTTCTGCAGAGAGTGGTGGAGCCGTTGACTGGCTGCAATGGCATGAGGCCATGGGCCTGCTGCTGCTGCTGCTGTTGCTGCACGGCGGAGATTGACCACCAACATCTGAGCCACGTTTCTCCAGGCACGGATGGTGACGCTGCATGTGTTCGACGCAGGGCGAGGTGCCAACGTTAGCTCCCTGGCCTCGCTTCACTTTCTGCCCACATGATTATACATATTCCCATTATTCGGTCCTATACGGTGTCTTAGCAAAGAACTGCCACACCGCCGAGTATTGGATTTTACCGCAATGCTCGCCCTGAGTGATACTGCCTGCCGCTGCCTCGCTGTGAGCCCTGTACGCTACCTTTCTTGGACCTGCGAAGCGGGTTTTTTACCCGTGGCTCGCTTGGCTCCCGACTCACACTGCTGTCTACTCTGCTGAACTCACGGCTACACGACCCACTTGACTGGCTGCCGCTGTCTGCCTGACGCGCAAGCTGGACGCCCTCTTCTCTGACGATGATTGAAGCCTTGCCCACCGGGTCCCAATGTGCTGGGTCGGCTACATCATCATCTATTTGTGTTTCATCTGTCCACGCTGTCCTCATCACCGGTTCTTGGTATGCCGAGGCTGACCTCTCACAACAGACTCCCATGCCACTATCACAATCTATACTTAATGCCGCCTACTGCAAGAGAAGCAGGTGGATATGGGCCCATTTCCTCGCGATGCAAAGTAGCTGCTGACTGCACCTCCTCAAATTGTTCATCTCAGCTATATGATGGTGGCGTGAGAGCCCAGACCACATAGTAGATCTCTGAGCTTAGGGAAACCGGATGGGACAAGATGGCAGGGGTTTTGAGGAAGGTGAGGGCGCTGATCCGCTCCCGGGGCCATGCCAACTAGGGTTGTGTCTGAGGTTCCCAAGCTCTTGGCTGGGGTTGTCAGATGTCATCGGTTAGGAGGATAGAGGATGACCTAGGCAACTCCAATCAAGAAACCCATGGCTTGCCTGAACAACACACCGGGCCGCCTAGATGTCAGCGGCAGTTGTGGCCTCACCGAGTTGACCCTGCTGCGACGTCCCCGTGCTGTGCTGTGACCTGGGCTGTTCTAGGAATGTTTGTGCCAACTGCCACCTACGCAGGGTGCAGAGCCTGCCTAGCCTCTCTGTCTCTGACATACTGTTTGTTCTAAAATGTACAGACCACTGTTTGATGATGATATTGTTATGATAATATACACCCTGTTTTTGACTCAAATGAAACCCTGTAACAAGCGTTGGGTAACCCTAGGAGATAAATTGCGCTCACAAATGGCAGGAAAATATTTACTTGTAATGGGCGTTTAATAACACTGTGTGTTTTACTAAATGTGAAAAGCACAACAGGCTTAATTAAACCTACTCACCCCCCCGCGCCTCCCAATGAAATCCCCCTAGGTACAGGCAAAAAAATTATATATTTTGGGTAAGAAAAAGAGCTATATTTTATTTTTGTCAGCACACAGCAAAACAATGCTTAATTAACCCCTGGGATGTTAAATTGCGCCAACAGATTGAGCCGCACAACTAGTAACTTGTAGCGTGTTACATGAGTGTTTTCTACGCCACACACAAGAGATACAGTTGTAATTAACCTTTGCTTCGGAATTGGCATCAGGAAAAATTTATATATTGGGTTGAAAAAAGACGGTTTCTTTGGGTTCAGCCTACACCAGCTCATAACAACAGCTTAATTAACCCTGGGATGTTAATTGCGGCAATAGAATTGAGCAGCCAAAAATGAGTAGTGGTATTTGTATTGTAAAAAACGCTGTTTCTTTAAATGGGAATACAACAGGAACTGACTTAGATCCCACTTGGTGTATGAATGATATATGCAGCTGCAGTGGAGACGCACACTGGATTTCAGATCCAATACCCCAAAAAATTAGTAATAGAACATTAGAGAAACAGTCTCTGAGACAGCTGAGACCTCCACAGAAATCGCTATATAAGAAAATCAATTCTCATTAAGAGGCTATCGGACCGCATTGGCAGCACCTTTCCTGATGAGCACAGTGAGAGGAGTTGAGGGCGAGAAGTGTAGTGATTAGCTCCCTAGTCGTTCTGCTCTCGGACTCGGACCCGAGGTGTGCTTTTGTTTTGCTGCTATCGGCAGGGGATTTGAGGTTGAACAGTATACAGTATAACCTCATTGGAGGTCGCTGGGACGTGGCGGCAACCGGTCGCTATGCACATAGTCATGTTGATGGCTAATGCTTCCTTCTTTCCTCCCAGAAAGTTTGAGTGGTGGGCGTGTGCGCTCCGATGCGTGCGGGCGAGTGTGGTGCTAGAGTGAGATAGGGGTGATGTGGATTATTTCTTAGCTTCAATAGGAGCTCTTCAGAAGTTAACAATCGCAATGTGAGTATTGAGAGCTAGTGGTAGGGGACAGATCCGTGTGTTTTTCTCCGGTGCTGGATTGTGCTTTTAGAGTGTATATTTCCACATTCAGGTGCTTATGATTCAATTCGGCCCAGCTATACTCTTAAGCTTAAAGTTTCTTTGGGAAGAGAAGTGTGTGTTGCTTACTAGGATGCGGAGTAGTTCTTTAGGCATTTACTTGAGCTTATTGCACTAGTGGATCGTATCGGACTGCTTTTAGTGCGAATAATCTATGGACATTATCTTTAGAGTCAATTTGGTCTGCAGAGGAGTGGTTTGTGTGAGAGTGGTGTGTGATTGTATATGGGTTTTGGTCTGATAATTCTTAGTGTGGGGAGGCTGCGAGTGTCATAAGCTAGTTATAGGCGTAGATTGACCCTGATTGGGGGGATTTGTTTTTCTTGTGGGGGTTACAGGCCTGTGGGTGGGGGGTTGTTTGGGAGGTCTTGTGTGAGTGGGGAAGGTGTTGTGGTATTGGGGTGTGTGGGCGGGGTGTGGGTTGGGTGATTAATGAGCTGTGCGTGGTTGTGTTAGTTAGGGGGGTCAGGATGGGAAATTGGGGATGGGATTTGAGGTGTGATTATAAGGTATCTGGATAGTTGGGTTAGAAAGCGGGATGTCGGGTGGTGGTTTCGTTTGGGGGGGGAGTTGCGGGTCGGAGTGGGGGTAGTTGTAGGAGAGGTGATGAGAGTCGGCACGAGCGGTGGGGGAATACGGCTGGTATGATGGGAGGTGACTTGGAGGTCAGTTTAATTGGCCATAGTCTGATTTTAAACTGTTGTGGATAATATGTGGTGAAGAGTTAATAACAATGGATGTTGTGTTAGTGGCATAAGTGAAGGCACGTGGTTGAATTCTGTTGGGAGTGGATAAGTAGGGCTTGATAAGTGTTGGGTGGGGTGTGTGGTGTCTGTTAGCAGGGAAGTGGAGAGCAGGGTGGTGGTCATTGGAGTGGGGAAGTGGGTGTACTATGCACTTGATACTATTGTTTTATAAAGATGATTCAACTAAAAAACATCGTTTGGTACATAATTGCAACGTATGTGCCCCCACCCCCCCCTACAACCCCACTCAACACAAAACAACACAACAACATATCCACCATCCCTAAGGGAGACTGCATATTAGGAAATATACTTTCCCCAAGTACATTTAACATCAAGAATTTTCATAAGACGTGGCTGACACAAATGGAATCTTACGGGATCTTGCAGGGTTTCCCAGTGTAGTGTATGTAAATATGTCAGTTCTAAAAAGGAATTATGCATCCCATCACATACGCTTAAGATATATAAAATCAAAACTTTTTAAATGGTCAAACCACTCATGTTGTAAATTGAATTCATTGCACACTATGCTGGCTTATACATGTCCGCTGCACTGCAAGAAATCGGAAATTATGCATTGCTGAACATATAGGCTATGTGAATAAGTGTGCAGGTAAATCATCTGGCACAGCAAAATTCTTTCTGCTCTGGAAAAAGTTCATAGACCTCATAGGGTTAGAGACTGCCAATGGCTGCTATTCAATTGAGAAGCGTCATGGACGTTATAACCAGATACACGCTCCCCAAAGGACTCAATTACAGGCTAGATCTATCATATATGTATAAACGATATTTACTCTAAAACATGTTTATGTCACGTCATTTATTTCAATAGTTGTGATGGTGGATTCATTGCCCTTCTTGAGAAATATATTATTACATGTTATTGTGACTGTGAGAATGGTTATAACAGGTGTGGAATCTATCTTTTATCCTCTCCTTATCCAATTAAATACCTCCTTCCTCGAATTATTCATTAATTATTGCTGCCGGCGCCAGAGCTTGAGAAACACCAACTGACACCTTCCGTTTGGGCATGTAATCATCAGAAGTTTAATACAGTATATTTACATTCCAATGAGAACTTTTCAATCACATGACTATTTTATAAACTAAATTGATTGGTTAATTGGTGGTCGCTAAGTGGACAAGTTATAATTGGAATGTACCCGTATGACAGCTCATTAGCTGATACTGAACATTCCGAAGCGTCTGTATCCTCTGGAGGGAAGGAGAACGGCCTTGAGTTTCTGGCTTCTAACATGCAAGCATCTGTCTCAATGAAAGCTGTGTGAAGAGATATCTGATAGTTCGATATGGATGCATAGCAGTAAAGCAGCTTAAACAAACTATCTGATGAGTGAATAAGAATTATAATGATTGAAAACGACTTTTGATGTGTTTTTTATTAAATTCACAACTGGACAGTGCCCCACCTAAAACATCAGAATATGTTCTAACGCTCCCCCTTGGCTAGGGAATGATGATTGATGCTCTTCCTAAACTGAACAAGAGATGGGTAAAGGTCACTCGTCTTAGACAGCAGGGTGAAAAGGGTGTTGAAACTCACTTGAACCACTGTCAGGCTTGCTCCAAGGGGAGTATAACCAAGCAAACGCCGGCGCTCCTCGCTGAGCCTTTGATGGTAAGGATGAGAGTTGACCACATTCCACAGGTGCCACCTCAGCGTAGTCCGGCAGAGTGGGACCCAGTGGGATTTGTTTACAATCTTCATAACCTCAATGATTCTGGAGAGCTCATGATGGGGGTGGCGCCTTATTGTTCGTTGAATACCTTTGTAAGGATCTCGGGTGTAATTATTTAAACCTCTATTGATCATAATAGATGTAATTCCACCCAGTTTATAACTTTTTTTTGATTGTTACCCGGGGGCTTTAAGGGGTTTTAAAACCCCTTTTTAAACCTGGTCCCTATTTTGAATTCAAAAAGGAAAACCCCATTTGGGGGTTGGGAGTTTGACGTTTTTTATCGACAAATTTGGGAAAATCGGAAAGGGTTTTTTAAAGGTGACCCAAAATTTTCCAGATATAGCGATAATTAAGGTTAAAATCTTGCATCATTTTTAAAAGACGCGTTTTTTTGGGGCGCTTCCTGAATTTTTGGGGGGCCCCAAAAAATGAATTACAAAATTTAAGGCAGGGTGAGATGTTTGGGACTTCATGACTGGATTTTAAATGGTTGCATTGGCTGGAAAAATCACATACCTCGTTTTACAAAAAACAGCGTTTCCTGTTTCAGCCCCCCTCAGTGTCTCCCGGGGGGGGGGGCGTCTCAATGGGATAGGGACCTGCGCTGTCCCTTGTCCCAAAACCAGCTCACAAAATTTATCTTTTTCTGCCCCAGAAAAACCCTTTTTACTATTACTGTGTTTCCCTTCCCAATTTATTTAGATTAGGGGTTTTGGGAAGTTTTTTATGTAGTTAGCATAGAAAAATTTAAGAGCCACTACCGTTTAAAAATTCCCAACGCGGTGGGGGGGGGGGGCCCCCCGGGGGCAAAACACAAAACAAGCTCTATCTATAAAGAACACTGGAATAAATTTCCCCAAAAATTTTATGTAACTTTGTAGTAAATTTATCTTTATTATTAACATTTTGCTTTTTGAAATATTTCCTGGATATTGGGCACCTGAATTTTAAAATTGGATACACATCATTCAGAAAATGCAGATCTTTTTGTTTCCCCTGAAAAAACTCCATTTTTATTATCATATACATTCAGATAGGTTTTTCTTTTTCAATTTCCCCAAATTAAAAAAACCTGTGACTGTTGATAAAACCCCCTTTTTCATTTAAAAATTTACAACCCAAGAAATTTTGGGTATTCGGGCACGGGTTTTGTTTGTTGCCAAAAATACCGTGTTTTCGTACGAAAACATCACAGTTAGGGTTTTTTGGGATTTTTGGGCGCCCCCAGCTTTTCATTAAACCACATCTACTAAATTTTTAAAACAAAATTTCAATATTCCCCAAAAGGGGTAAATTTGAAAGGTGAAAAAAATTTTGGTTTTTTTTATCCCAAAACATAACATTACGTGTTTTTTAAATTTGGGAAACCCCCCCCTTTGGAAATTGTTTTTTGGATCCCCGCATTTTTACGTAAAAAAAAAAACCCCAAGAAATTTCCCCTATATTCACCACGGGTGAATTGAAAGGTGCAAAAAATACCGTTTATTATATAAAAACCAAACGTTAGGGGTTTTTTTTTGATTTTTTTGGCACACCCAGCATTGTTCATTGACCCCAGCATCTACTAAATCTTAAAAACGCAATTCTATATTCACCCAGGTAATTGAAAGGTGCAAAAAAAAAAACTGATTATTATATCAAAACAAAACCCATTTTACTTTTTTTTTTGATTTTTTGCACACCCAGCATTGTTTCATTGGACGCAGCATCAAAAAAATTTCTTAAAACAGCAATTCTATTTTTTCACCACAGTAAATTTTAAAAAGGGGTGCAAAAAATCCCGTTTATTATACCGAAACATAACAGAAACGTTTTTTTTTTGGGGGGGCTTTTTTGGCCCAGCCCCAATTTGTTGATAGACCCCTTTCAGTTAAATTTGAATCCAGCAATTTTGTTTTGATTAGGGGGGAATTTGAGAATAGTTTGTGATTTCCCGTTTTTTAATAAGAACTTTCCAAAACTATTCCATACCTTCCAAATTTTTTTTTATTTCTAACAAGGAGCCCAAAGCAGGGGGTAAGCGGCAAAGAAAAGGGGGAGCACATGGAGGTAGAGGGTACGAGGAAAGGTCTCCTTCCAGTGCTGGCGACAACCCAAGCCAGCGGGTCGTCATTGGCAGGACCCCTCAGGCCTGTCCCTCCCTTGGGGGCAAGGGCCCTTTGGGAAACAAAGTAACGAACAAACCCTCGCCAATCTGTCCTTTATGGTTTTTAAAGCAACCGCATCTAGCAGTCCTTACCCCCCCGTCCTCGCAGTCACGGCCCCCAAATGTCGTCATCAGCATCATCAGCATCCTCCAACATGAAGCACCCAAATGTCAAAATCGTGTACCCACCACTTTGGGGAAAAATCCATTGTCTGAAGCCCCTCTTTGAGGCCCAAAATGGGGTTTGGGGCAAAAGGGCAGGTTTTAAAGATAAGAGGATGATTTATCGCCTGACCCCCCAGTTATTTTATCCCATCAAGGGGTGAAGGGAACCCGGGGCCCAATGGCAAAAATCCCGGGGACGGCCAAACCCCTTTTGCAGGGGCCCCTTTGTTTGGTGGGCCCGCAGCTTCGGGATCAGAAATCAGGGAGACCAATCACCTGTTTTTGAGGGTTTGATGATAAATTGACACATTGGGGAAACCCAATCCGGGTCTTTTCCCCCAAAATTTTTGCTTGCAGCGCTTCATCAGTGGCGGGAGAAGACGATGGGGGTGGTTTCAATACGGCCCCCGCCAAAAAAAAGGGGAGAGGGCGGTCGCAGAAGTCCGTGATATGATTCCCCCAACCAGGGCCCAGTGCAAACCCGCTCCTCGTTTTTCCGCCTAAAAAAGGTCCAGGACCTCTAAAGCCTGGCTTTCTTTGGAAAAAAAAAAAGCCCTCTTTTTCCCCCACGATGTCATATGCCCCTTTGGCCGTAAAGCATAAGTAGAGGCAAAAACCCTTAAAAGGGGGTTAAACCCACCACCAACTTTGTCTATTTTCCCCTGCCAAATGCATGAGTTGAATAGGAAAGGGAACACTTGAAAAAAAAAGGGGCCAAAACAGACCCGGCCTCCAACCACTGTATCCTTCTTGTTTTCCTGCCCCCCCTCCTCCTCCCCCAAACCACCAAAGCGTTCCTCAGCTGCCCATGTCTCTCAGAGTCAGGGAACCCCGGGGGATCAGCCCCCGCTTCACCTCCACCGTCCCCCCGGGATTACCCCCCACACCACCAAGCCCCTTTCCTAACCCCTTCTCCTTCCCCCCATTTTTTGACGACCTGAAACGCCTAGGGGCCCCAGTCAAAGCAGCCACCCCTTTCGTCTTCCGGGGGGGAGCAAAAAAAACACTTTAAAACCCAAACCACCCCCAAAGCCAAAAGCCTAAAAAGCGGAAATTGGGCCAGGTTTTTGGTCTGGAAATTTTTTGCCTTTCCGTTTTGGGGGGACCAGATTTTTTTCCGCCAGGGTCATGCCCCCTCGCCTCCCCCAATACCAGATGCCGAGCGGGCATTTTTTTGCCAGAAAAGCCGCCCCGCCCTGGCCAGCCCCCTTTTTCACTAAAATTTCAAGCGCTTTTTTCCTGCTTTCTTTTCCCGGAAAAGTCCATCTAAACCCCCGACACAGGGACTATTAAGCACTCCCCAAGCCCGCTATATCTCTGTGACAGCTCACTGGGGAGCTGGGGGATGTCTCGGGGGGTGCCCGGGGCCCCTCAGGCCCCTGGGGAAACCGCCTTCAAAACCGCAGGGATGGTGCGGGGCCCTTTTTCCCCCCAAAAGGTCCTCTGGGGGGAAAACACGGCCCAGGGGAAAAACCGGGCCGTGTTGAAAAAAATCCCCTTTGGGAAAGACCGCCACACCCCCCCCAAAGGGCAGGAGCTGTGGACGGCTCTAAGCAACTAGCCCCGAGGGGGGGCCCCCCTTTGGCGGGGTGACAAGAACCGGGGCCGGGCCCAAGGGGGTGTGCGATAATGGGGGGAAATCGGGGCCGGCCGCCCTTAAAATGGGGTAGGCGGGAAGCCATCCCTTCCCCTGGCCCCTTCTTTTGAACCTTGTCTTTCCAGAAAATTTCAAAAAGAGTCCCCCGGGTCTGGACTCCCTGCTAAAGGAAGGCCCCAAGGTCTGATTCGAAACCCTCCCCGTTCAAAAACCCTCCTTCATCCCCCGGGCCGGGCGTTGCAGCGTCCTCGGCCCCCCCCGTAAACCGCCCAAAATTTTGACGTGGAAAACACGCGGGAATTTTCCACCCTCCACTTTCTCCAGCATTGGGGGCAGCAGCGCAATGCTTTTTAACTCATACGGGAGAGAACACAGGGCCTGACAAGCAGCGGTACGGACCTGGGGGGTGTTAAACCCAAACCGAGAGGGGAGGGCAGGTGAAAGAGTTTCTGCCCCAAATTCCTTGCCAGTTTAAGAAGAACCCAACCAAAATGGCCCCATGCGACAATCCCCCTTTTCAGCTTTAAGCATTGTGGTGATCTTATTTTTCGGGGAACGATCTTGGAAAACTCTGAAAAAAAACAGGCCCTCGCCAGCGACGGAGGAAAACCGGCCCACAGATGCGGGAACACGGAGCCTTTTCTCTCCGTAAAAACCCAAAAAGGCCCCAAACGTTTTCAAAATTTTTAAAATGGGGTTCTTCTTTAAAGGGCAGGGGTTTGGGGGTCCAGAGCTTGTGCAAGGGGGCGCATCACTCTCGGGGTGCATAAATCTCAGGCAAGTCGGGGCTGTTTTTAAAAGCTGGCCGGGGGGCAGCGGAGGAGGAGGAGGAGGGGGAGGGGAAAATTCCCCTAACCCCGGGATGTTACCGACGTCCCTGTTTGGAAAAGGGAGGGGGCCGCCGAATTTGAGGCGGAGGAGGAAAAGAGGAAAACATTTTGCAAATTTCCCCCTTCGACCCAGGGGTTTGGGGAAAATCAAGGCTCCATCCTCACAGGGAGGCTTTATGCTCCATTTCCTCCAACAGATCCCCCCGCATTAAGGCCATCAAAATGAACAACATTACGGGGGGGCACCCTTTTGGGATCCCCGGTACAAAAAAAAAAACTACACTTTCCTTCCCCCCCACCCAAATAGGAGTAAAAAATGCGGGAAAAAGGGAGACCTTGCTAAAGGGGATCAACTGGAACATCTGTTCATCTTTCCTTTCCCCAAAATTGTCACGGGGGAAAAACCATCACGACGGGGGAGAGCATTAAGTGCCAAAAAGGCGGGGGAAAAGCAGCAGGCAAGGTGGCAAAACCCTAAGGGGTGACCCCCGGGGCAATCTTTTTTTACCCCCCTCACCAACGCTGAAAATGCAGGGCACACACCCCAACACACAGAGATCAGCAAAAAGATGGGGGTGCAGGGACTATCGCTCTCAACCCCCGATGTTTTTTGCATGTTTTCCCGGGCCCCCAAATAACTTCGGGGAAACCCAAAAATGGACAAATTTGGCCCGAGCTGGCTCTTCACGCCATAGAGGTTTTTGTCCGCCCAGCAGCCAGCGTAATATCTGAGCGGCCCTTTTCAAAACAGCTGGGGGATTTCTTTACAGCAAACGCATCCGCTTTCCACAGATAATGTGGATCTTTTAAATTTTTACAAGATGAATCAGGCATGGATCCTGATGATGTTGTGGCCCCCAAATTTCCGAGGTCACCGATTTGTTTTCCGGTTTTACTTCACATTCCTTTTCAAAAAAAATGGTCCTCTTGAAAACTTTTTTTAAAAAGATAATTTTTTACTGCAATTTTTTTTTCTCTTTTCCCCCAAAATTTTTTCTGGGTTTTGCTGTGGGGGAGACTGTAAAAAACAGCAAGGTTTTCATGACAACACCGGAAATTTCCCTTTTCTCCTTTACTTTAAAAAGTTTTTGCATTTTCTTGGTTTTTTAGGTCATTTTTTCCCGTGAGATACAGCTATAAAATTTAAGGGCCCTTTTGGAACAGAAAAGGGGCTTTAAGTGGGGATTTTCTCCCTCCCCAATTTTTTAAAAGTGGGCTGAGAAGTCATATTTATAATTTTTTGGGGTTTATGTTTGCTGTGGAATTTAAAACAATAAACATGGGCCTTTTTGGGAAAAAAATGGGGGCTTCTAAAAAGACATTTCTCCCCCACAATTTTTAACAGTGGCCCGAAAAGTCATTTTTTTAAAAATTTTGGGGCATGCTGCTTTGAAATCACAATCCCACAGGGCCTAAATTTTAAAAAAAAAGTTTGTTTCTAACAGACCCTTTTTTCTTCACAATTTTACCAAAATGGGTCAAGGGCCCCCTTCTTTGAAATTTTTTGGGGGGATTTTTCTTTGAAATTCAAACAATACACAGGTCCATTCGAAAAAATGTTGTTTTTTAAAGACATTTGTTCTTTACAATTGTCCAAATGGGCCCTGGGTCATGCTTTTTAATTTTTTGGGGGGATTTTGCTGTTAAAATGCAGCTATACTAGAGGTCTATTTTAAAAAATGTTTTTTTCTAACAGACATTTGTTTTTCACAATTTGTCCCAAAAATGCTCAAGGGTCCCCTGCTTTTAATTTTTGGGGGCATTTGGGTGTGAATGCCCGCTATACTACAGGTCCTATTCTAAAAAATGGTTTTTTCAAAAAGACATTTTGGTTTTTTCACAATTGGGCCAAAGGGGGGCTCAAGGGCATGCTTTGGAATTTTTTTTTTTGGGGAAATTTTGGGTGTTTACATGCAGCATACCCAGGTTCCCTTTTCTAAAAAAATGTTTTTTTCTAACGGACAATTTTTCTTCACAATTCAAAATGGCTCAAGGGTTTATGGTCGTCAAAACAGGAAAGGAAAGGGCCTGTTAATGGACACTTTTTTGCAAAATGACTTTTTTTTTGCAAGATCTTTAACATAGCTATCCCAAACCCTGTATTAAAAACCCATTTTAAAACAATGAAAAAAAGAGAAACAAAAAACATGTGGGATTTCTTTCCTATTTTAAAAATGTGGGGTTTTTTTTAAATTAAAGGGACTAAAAAACTTGCAGGGACAAAATAGCTGTTAAAAAAATTCCTCTGAATTTTTAAAAAGGGGGGACGGGGGAAAACTTGACCAATGTGGGTTTTTTTTAGGGACAGGGGGTATGGAGCACGACAAGAACAAAGTTTCAGAGACCAATTTTCCCCCAGCACTTGATAAAATGAGAAAAAAAAATTTCCAAAAAAAGGGCACCCGGGTGTAACAGGAGCATTTAAAACCCCCCAGTATTTCCCCAAATGAAAAGGGAAATTTTGGGCCCCCACTCATACGGAGGGACAAGCGCTAACCCCGGGATTGACCCGGGGTAAAAGAGGAAAGGGTGGAGTTCTCACACTTCCCCTTTCCCCCACTCTGCTTCAGCACGACAGGTTTTCCCCTTTTCTGCGTCCTCATGGGATTTTAACCTGCGTGTTAAAGATGACGGGAAAGCCAGCCTACCTCACCGCACCCAAAATGGGAACCCCCCGGCCCTGGGCTTGCTGTGGCCCCCGGGCAGGTATGGCAATGCCATTTAAAATAAAAAGGGGGTTTAAAGACTCCCCTTTTTACGGCACTTTTTAAAAGTGTGGGGGCATTTCAGGTTTTGGGGCTCATGCTGTGGCCCAGGGCAGGGATATTCAATGTCCAGTTCAAATAAAAGATGGTTCAAATCATACTGCCTTTTGGCACTTTTCCAATTTGTGGGTGATGCAGGTTTTTAAAGGGGCAGGCTGTGGTACAAGACAGGGTAGTGAAAAAGGTCTGTACTTTTTTTCTGTGAATTTTATAACCTAATGTGTTTGCCTAAATGTAGCATTAAACCATTTGGGCTGCTGGGATGTTAATTTCAGCTTTTTCCAGCCTTGTTTTTGGGGGTAATAATGAAGGTTTTTGCCCCTCCCCCTAGACTTTAATTGGGCATTCGCTCAAATCGACCCTCACTACGAAAAACCTTATCGATAGCCCGACTATCGACTATCCCATCGTTTTCGATAAACCAACCAATCGCTCAACACTATTTGGTTTTGGGCCCCCTTGCAAATTTTTTCCCCACATTTTCCCGACTAACAAAAATAAGAAAGGAAAAAAGGGAAAAAATTTTATGATGACCTTTATTTTTCCATCACTTTCTTTTTTGTGTGAAGCATGCACCCCCGGGGGGGTCTTTTCCCTCAATTTCATTTAGGTTTGGGGGCCCCCCAGGAGTAAATTTTGGGGGTTTTATCAAATCTGGCTCCAGAGAATCTCTGACAATTTTTCTGCATCCACACAAACACCAAAAAAGTAGCTTTTATCAGAGTCTGGATCCCGGAATGGAGGAGAACACTATGGGATGCCTTAAATTTCCCAAAACAATTTTCACAGATTTAATTTAAAATATTTTACAAGGCTAACATTCCCCGCACCAACTTCTTTTGAAACCCCCCTTAATCTGGGTGGGGGCCCGAGAATACTATCTCCTGAGCAGTGTTGGGCCAGTGGGGGTACCTAGGGGGGATTTTTTGACAGAATTTTTATTAATGGGGAGGAAATTTTTGGGGGCCCGGGAAGAGATGTTTTATTTTTCTACTTTCAGAAAATTTTTTTTCTTCAGAGTGGGTTTTTCATTCCCTTTCCCTTTTCCCGCTGAATTCAGTCTGGTAGGGAGTTTTTAAGCCGAGGTCAGCTCCTACTAAATTTCCCAAAAGTACCCCGGTTACTTCGCAGTGAAGGGAGGTCCCCTTTGGGCCCAAATTTAATAACCCAGGGGTCCCCAAATCTGCATATCAACTCAGCAAAAAGTTTCTTTAAAATGATTCTGGAAATGGGAAACTTCAGGGCCCTCCAGGGAACATATCCACCACCACTACTTGTACTTTCCACTCTTGGGTTTAAATTTAAAAGTGGGTTTAGTCTGGAAAGCCCCTGGAGAGGATTTAGTGTTTAAAACCAAATGCTCCTTTGGGATTGGCCAAAACAGTCCCCCTGGGACAACTTTTAGCATGGCTACTTGCCGTGGGAAAAAGAAGAATTTTGGGTGCAAGGTATATCCCTTTTTTGATTTAAGAAATCATCTGGGTATTTATCTTTGGGGATATCCCTGGGGCCCATTGTACTACAGCTGGATATAATGCCTTTGGTAAACAAAGTCTATTGTCTTTCCTCTAGAATCCATCTTGGTGTATCTCTCCACTCTCCAATTCCTCTCCACTTTCCTTTCCTTCGTGCTTGTTAAGGTTGTTTGAGATTGTCTCAACAGGTTAACACCTGGATTCCATGCATTTTGTCCTTGGTTCTTCTCTTCTTGTTCCTCTCTATTCTTTCCTTCTTCTTTATTCTCACCTTCTTCTTTCCTTCTTTCTTCTTCTCACTTTCTTCTTTCTTTCTTCTCACTTTCTTCTTTCTTCTTCTCACCTTCTTCTTCTTTCTTATCACATTCTCATTCTTTCTTCTCACATTCTCTTTCTTTCTTCTCACATTCTCTTTCCTTCTTCTCACATTCTCTTTCTTCTCTGCTCTGGTCAGCACATATACAGCCACTCCTGCTTCCTCTCGAATCTCTGTGAAGAGAGCTGTGGCCTTTGTAGCCAACTCTGCTCTGTAGGTGCCTTCTACTTCCACTGTCTCTATTCTTCCATGGGCTCTTAGTCTTCAAAACGGACACTTGAGCTGGCAATTGGAGAGCATGCATCAGAGTCTGAAGGCTTCTTGATTCTTGATGGGTGTTCCACTAGCTGTCTGGAAACCTCGCAGGGCCCACTTCAGGCCAAAGTCATAGGCTGAGTCGCTGTATATGTTCACGGTCTTCTCTTTGGCGAGCTTACAAGCTTCCATTACAGCCCAGAGTTCACCTTCTTGGGCTGGCATTCTCGAAGGTAAAGATGCAGCCGTCATGGTTTCTTGCAAGGTAACCACAGCAAATCCTGTATGGAATCGTCATTGGTCGTCCGAATATCTGGATCCATCTGTGAAGACAACATAGTCTGGGCTCTCCAACTTGGATGTAGAGACAGTAGGAAGATGGGAGGTTTCAGCCTCCGCTTGTTCAATACAGTCATGAAGAGGTTCATCTGCGGCAGTCTGGTCTTCATCTGTGGTAGACTGATCTTCATCTTCATCTTCCCCCCTTGAGAGAAGAAGCAGAGTGGCTGGGTTGAGAGTAGTACATCTCTTCAAAGTGACATTTTCAGGCATCAGTAATGGGCAATGTATACAGAGATGGCGCTGTTTACCGAGATGAGTTTGCTGCGACTGGTTTCAGGATCCTGTAGATGAGCCCCTACACTTGACTGGATGGCCTAAAATTATGTCTTCAGTTTCTTCAAGAAGATCTTGTGTAGCAATGATAGCTTTGAGTCAAGTAGGGACAGTCCAAACTTCCGTTTCCGGCGCTGGCGATGTAGGAGCACACAGGCCGTATGCTTCCTCTGGACATCGTCGCGGGAAACCAGCACTTACCGGGCATCCTAACGACAGGAGTTGATGCGCAGAAGATCAGGAGGACGTTGACGGGAGAACAGAGCAGCTCGGCAGGGGAGGGCGGCACTTCGTCGGAGAGAGCGGAGCAGATCGCGGGTTGAAGGGCGGCCGCCGCCGCCTGAGAGCGTGAGTCAACGCGCCATCTTGCCTGCCCCGTGCGGCCTCAGGGAGCGGGGAGCGCGAGCCAGCCACCAAAGACGGGAGGCAGCAGGAGTCCGGCGCCTGGCTCACAAAAACGAGCAGAGCAGCGCGGCTGCAGATGCAGAGACGCAGATCCGAGCCTCTGACGAAGCAGAACCACCTCGCGCGCTGCAGACAGGATCTGCTCTTTAACCATTGCAGACGGGAAGAGGATAGTGGGGCTCGGAGCAGAGGTGAGAGAGAGATGGTCCCACAGAGTGGCCTGCTATAGGGTGAAGCTACACTAGGACTGTGGGGAGATAACAGAGTGTGAAAGAGGGAAATAAGAAGCTAGAGTACAGATTATGCAATACACTGCTTATCTGCACAGCCAGGGAGGCAAGGCTGGCCCCTCAGAATAAGAGGAAACAGAGAGGAAAAGGTTCTATAGGAATCCCTCACATTTGCAAATACTCAAAGAGCACTGTCTTGTTTTCCTGCAAACCATCGACTACTCGGTAAGACTCCCAATAGCCTTTACAAATCATTTCTACAGAAGTGCACCATATTCACTGAAAAGTGAAATTACGGTCAACTCCCCTAAGACAGAATAAGCGCTGTGAAAGCGGCTGAGGGACTATAAGCATCCCAGTTGCACTTGGACTTTCTTGCATCAAAGTTGTATCTGCCTGTGGCGCACGCTAGCGGTTCTAACCCCGGATTCCCTGCCAGCGGTTGCCTCAAAAAAAAAAGGGGGGGGCCCCCCTTAAGCGCAACAAAAACACCAAGCTTTACAAAATGGCGCCTAGTAACAGTAAAGACAAAGGGTTACCAGGCTCGGAGCAGGAAAGAAGAGGAGGAATCGTCAAAGAGTAGAGCGTCCCTCAGGTGTCTTCAGCATCCCACCCAAAATCAAAATCAATAGTAAAAAGCTTGCTACGGTCAGTGGCCAAGAAAATCCTGCCGTTACTGGGAGACCATTTCCACCGAAAATTACTGTCCACTGCAATCACTACAAAGGAGGTCACCAAGCATGGAGAGAGGCAAGAGGAGATGGAACAAAGGCTTCCATTACAGAGATGAGGTAATCTGGTTATGCACGCCCAAATAAGTGAATTAAGAAAAGGAATAAACAAATATTACTTAGAAATTAAGAAGACTTAGAAACGCTCGAGCAGAAATAACTTGAGAATATTTGGGTTACCAGAAAAAATTCCTCCCAGTCGTATATGAAAGATATGTGAATCGGAGCTACCGGTGCACTAAATCTGGATAAAATATGCAAAGTTGAGGAGAGCGCACAGGGTGGGCCGGAGATCATAAAAACCTAACACCACAGATAAGCGCTCCGCCCAAGGCAGTGATTGCCAAGTTTCTGGACTATACCGATAAGAAATATACTGCGTAATTTCAAGAAACGAAAAGCCCCTTGAAATTTGATGGTTAAAACTATCCTCTTCTTTAATGATAATTCAGTGGAGGTGTCGCCGCAAGAGGAAAACGTTTAGCGGGCACTGTGCTTGCTCTTTACATGAGCAAAATTAAAATTCCAGCTACAGTACCCTTCGACTCTGAGAGTTGATGCTCCGGATGGATCGACTCCAATACCTTCACTACAATCAAACAGGTGAGGAGGAACTACGAACCTCATAAAAGAACGCTATGTGGCTGACAAAGCTACGGCATCCGACTATGGTGTGGGTGACTATCACACACGTCCAGTTACCGGTGACCATCTCCAACAAAGTTCCAACCCTCAAGGAGCAGAGATCACACCAGACTCCGCGTGATACGCGGAACAAGTCTTGATGCAGGGATATTGATGTGATGTCTTGAGAGAAGTGGCTCGTCGGGGGGGAAAACAGATACTGCATTTTAGTGCTGAAATTGCCGAATTAGTTATAGGTCTCAGATTGATCATCTGTCGTTATGGTCATATCTCTGTGTTGGAGATGTGCTGGAGTAGCTGGCACGTCAGAAAAAAAGAGGAAGTCCATAACACAAAAGTGGTTAGGAGTTGAAGTGAGGTCGGAAAATGGTTAAGGTTATTTTCATGTTTAAAACATTTTTTGCAAATAATTGCTTGTTACTATGACAGATCTATGCCAGAGGGGGTCTTGTATGGAGGTGGTGGGGGGTGGGGAGGGGGAGGAGGGAGGGGACACATGAAAGGGGAGAAGATTACACGCACGTTCACACTTGCCATACCAAACCATATAGGGACATGGAAGAGGTCATTTCATGGAATATAAAAGGTTTGCTGTCTCCGCAGAAAAGATCTATGGTCCTACGGCATGGGGAAAATGAGGCCTGATATTGTATTGCTGCAGAAACTCATCTTTACACCAGTGATTTTTTTAGGGTGGAGAAGTTCTGGGTGCGCGAGAGGTATATGGTGCCTCTGCAGTCACACAAAAAATGGAGCAGTATTAATTCATTTTGCGAAAATCCTGGCTTATAAGGTTATCTCAGTCAGAAAAACGACCCAGGGGGAGATGGGACAAGTACATTTAGAAAGCCCAATGGGGGAAATTGTACTTTACCATGTTTATGGCCTAACAAGGACGGCCCAGACTTCTATAGAAATTTAGGCACACATGTTATTTCCAACCGGTCGCCTCACGAACTAGTAGGGGGAGATCTAAATGCTGTGATTAAGCCAGGGAAAGATCGCAAACAGGAAAGTGGGGCTCCGCTCAGCGGTACCAAATGACGCGGGGAATTACGGGATTTTGTCTCGAACACTCACAGGGACTCATTGATAATCTGGAAGGTGTAGCTCATATGATAGTAGGGAATACACGCTTCTTCTCAAATGTTCACCAATCCTGGTCCGCATAGACAATTTCTAATTACGAACAATCTAATAGAAACGGGTCTTAGAAGTAGATATGCGGCGATATTTTATTTCGGACAATGCTCCCATATTAATAGAGTTTGCCGATATTTCCCTGCAGGCATGACTTTGCTCTGGCGCTTTCACAGCCCTCGCAAGGAGATGAAACGTGTTGGAGATTATGGTACGTGGTGTTGGTGCTGGAGTTCCGCTGACGCAAATGCCAGAAACATAGTGTTGATGCGAGATTGTTCTGGGAAACCGCCAAAGGCAGTAATCAGGGGGAGAATTAATAGCCATTTTTCCTACCAAAAGAAAATTGATTAAAAGAAAATACAGAGTATTCAGTAAAGACCCTTCGAGATGCGTACACAGCGTTCCTTGAGAATGCTTCACCACAATAAAAGCAATGGTCAGAGGCACGAGGTTACTTCGAGCTTCTGGCTGGAGCGTTAAAGGGAGCGACTGCATAGATCGAAGTTTAGCTGAATTATTTAGGTTTGGGCAAACTAAGCAGGGGAAGCTGTCGCAAGACTAGGTCAGCAAGGAAGGGTCAGACAGGTATCACTGTCCTATGGAAGACTTCAAGATGGAAGAGTAGTCACAAAACGAGGGAATATCAATGCTCTATTTCAAAGCAGTATTATGGAAAGCTTTAACCAGGTAGGACTCGGATAAGATCCCAGTGGGAAAGGGATGGAATTTTTGGACCAATGTCCGCTTACCAAGATCACAGCGGATCAGAAAAATGTGTTTAAATCCTCCAAATACACTCCTGAAGAAGTGCAGGCAGCGATTAAATCACTGGGAAATGGGGAAGGCCCCTGGTCCAGATGGGTACATGCAGAGTTTTATAAAATTTTACGAGATAAAACAGTGTCCCCAATCTTGGCACAATAACTATTCGAGTCTCATGCACAGGGGAAGTTGTACCAATTGAGATAATTTTGGTCTTACATCAAAAGGTGTTGCCCAGCCGGGGAGGGATCTAACTAAAACGATTCGTATAGGCCCATTTCGTTTCAACCAGGCTTTTGAATTAGTGTGTATAAATTTATGCTGATAGATTGGCAATGATATTACCAAACTTAATAAGCTGCACCCAGGATGGGTTTGTAAAGGGTTTACGAGCGGCGGTCACAAACCATTAGAAAGTTGATAGGAGCGATGGAGCTTGTGTGAATTCTAAGAAGCCCAAGTCAAGCAAAGCAATTAGTGCTCTTTGGACACAGAAAAGGCTTTTGAACAGCAGTAAAGTGGAATTGGTTGGAAAAAGTACTAAGATAAATTTGGACATCCACAGGCGAATTCTGCCGTAACTTTCCTCTCCTCATTATATAGGAAAGCCGAGCCGAGCAGCAGTTATACCCCGGGATTTAGATCAGATACATTTCAGCTAGAAAGGGGAACTAGGCAGGCTGACCCTATCTCCCCTGCTGTTTACATGACATTAGAGCCCTTACTATACACATTAGAACATACAAACATCTATGACGGAATACTCATAGGTGGAGGGAATTGAAAATAACGGTCCTCTCGCAGATGATGTCCTCCTTTCATGGGTTCTCCAGGAAACCAATTGAAGAGAGTATAGGACTTTTGGGAGAATTTGGATCCTTTTCTGGATACCACATTAACTTGAGATAAATGCGATACTATGGTTGGGGACAGGACACTTAAGGACAAATGCAGTGATCAATACTCTAGGTATCAAGAATTGCAAAAGACTTCATCAAATATTTGGGGAAATAAGATTGGTCATGTCCCAATTCACTATATCAATTGAATTATCCCCCCATATTGTTTGAGAAAATCCAAGAGTGAACTCCAGGGTTGGCCGGAGACCTACCTCTGTCCTTGCTGGGGAGGTCCCATTTAGTAAGGATGAGTATCCGTTTGCCCGTCTCCTATACCCCCTCCAAACCATACCACATTATTACTCAAGCTTGCCGACATTAAAGCATTTTAACAAAATGATATCTATGCTTCTTGTGCGAGAGGAAAGAGAACAAAGAATAGCTCAGGTAAAGCTTCAGGGCCCATAGGCGGAGGTGGGATTGAATCTTCCAATCGGCGTAGTTTAATATTTGCTTGCTTAACAGACTCATCTTAGACAGGATTCACAAAACAAATTTTTATTCTGATTGGGCCTTATGAGGAGAGATCTAGAGGAGAAGAAGTTGGCCAGTTACTACATGCAAAGCAAGCAACGGCAAACATGACATACGCAAAACACTCAGTGCTATTCGGCGATTAACCATGGTCACACTGGAGGGAGATAAGAAGCGATTTGGTTTGGTGCACCGGATATCCACATATTACACTTTGGGACATGTGGAAGTTTTCATATGGGTAAAGACCATAAGTGGTTTGACGGATGGTATCAAAGGGAAACTCCTCAATTGCACATTTTATTCCACCAAACAGAAAATAGATATAAACTTTCGAGGAACATAAACAACATGTATTTGGTGTTCTGTCTCACCAAATTCTACAATATTTACAAGTTAAGTCATTCTGCACTTCCAGGTTAAGGGGACGTACGAAAAGGAAAGACGGTTTAAAAACGAATTTTATCTCTTAATGGGAACAGGTTCCCAGAAGGATATCTATTTCAAACGTATATATTGCCCTTGCTGGAGAGACAAATACATTAGATATTTCCCCTGGGAGATTGTTTTAACAAGTGGAGACGATGGTTAGGCAAGGATGAGGTGGAAGCAGATATCATCAGGGGGATGGAATTCAATAGCAAACACGTCATAAGTGTAAGCATGGAGGGAAACATATTTAAAGGATGGTCACACAGCAATTTCATGCTTTCGATATACCACCTTACCACGGGCTCCCAGACAGGCTCCACATCTTGCCCAAAGTGTACGAACAAAAGCAACTTATATCACGGCTTGTGGACATGTCCCGAAGGTGGAAAGTGTTCTAGGGGCGAAGTGAGGGATCTTCTGAATTCCCTCGGAAACAGGAAAAGACTCCCCTTGTCACCAATAGTTTTTCTACTTCACGGTCAGGAACCTCTATAAATTTAGAAGCACAACAAACAGAGCAAAATATGCCAGCGATCGCATACACATTGTTCTGTGATAGGCAAACGTTGCTTGTTGACAATGGGTTGGATGCGACAGGTTCCAAACAATCATTGTATGATCAAATTGAACAGACAAGAAATACGCAATGGCAACTGATCAGATTTACACTGAACGCCACAAGGAGGCGATGGCCAAAGGGCTTCTTTGACAAATGGAGAGTGTTCCTAGATACTTCTATACACCAAACGAAATTAGAAAGTTAGTAGAAAATATTTCAAAATACTGGATGGTATCTACGCAGAGGCACCAGGGAGGAACAGCTAGTAGATGCACTACAAGTTGTTCCCACACGGAGACTTGCCCATAATTGGGTGGGAAAAACATCATTCAAGCAAAAAGCGGAGACAGGTGTAATGTTATAAAATTAGAAACTAGCCCTATCCATCCTTTTCCCCTCCCCGGGTACCTCTCTATTCTTCATTCCCCATAGTGTAGTATAAACGTAGATGAATCGCCACATTAGGGGGAAATCACTTCACTCTGGCAGTTTCTGTGTGTTCTATTCGTTACATAATATAGTATTTTACTGGGTATTTAAATTACGTTGTATTATCATTAATATGATGCTTGTTAGCCCTTCTCTGCCATATGTCGCTGGCAATCTGTAAAAGGCAATATCTATTCACTCATTTGATTGACAGCACCAAATATTCTATATATTGTTTATCGGATTATTTTCATGTCATTTATGTTATTCCACCCTGTAATGTAAAAATTGGCTGCGAATATTACCACTCTAATTTTCCAATGTTGGGTGTGTTTTTTTTTTTTTTTTTATTTATAAGTCTGGTTGATGCCTAATAAAGTATTTGTTAAAAAAAAAAAGTAGGGACAGTCCGTGCAACAGGATCTAACTTGCAAGAATAGTATCCAAGAGGTCTCATACGCTCTCCAGGTTTTTTGTGTCAGGACTTCTGAAGCTTTGCAATATAGTCTTCAAAATAGGAAGAAGTTGTAAAGGTTGTGATGCTAGTCCGAGATTCCAGAGCTGGTGTTGTAGGATAAGTTTTTCAGCTTTGAAAACACTCTTGTGCCTCAAGTGAGATGTGTCATATGGTGTAAATAATGTCCTTGAAAGAATATTTATCATATAAAACTTGCATAATGCACTGGACGGCATTGGATTTCCATTGACGACAGAAAGTGACGAGGCTAGATAACCTTGAAATTGTTTACATTGTTCGTGAAGAAATGGTGAGCATCACGCTTTTTTTCCTCGATCATTCGGTAGGTGCTTGTGTACCCTGTGATATCGCAATGTCGAGGAATACTACTTATTAGAATCACCATTGGAACTTGGATGTGAGACTTTGCAGTTTTGATTGATGCCAAATGTTCGAAGTAAGACTCAAGAGCTTGCATTGAAACAAGTGGAAAATCAGGTGCACACAAGTGAATATATACATGTCCTGCAGGGCTTGAGTCAACTGGTTGGGTGAGTTCTGTGAAGCATCCTCGTCCAGGTGGGATGAGTACCACGATAAGTGAAAGCAGAAGGGTATTGACAGTCCTTGTGTAGTGGGACACTGAAGAAGACATTGCAGAAACCATAGGACTGTGAAGTTTGCCAGCCTGAAGAAAGGTACTTGGTTGAGGTGAACTGAGTTTGGGGACCTCATAGGAGGTTTCTTCGATAATCCGTGCAGCAATGACTGCTCCTGAGTCATGAACCAAATGGTATTTTGGAGGTTCACCAGGGATAAGTTTTCTTTGTGAACAGGGAAGCGGAGGTGTTTTGGACGTAGAGAATGCGTGGATGAGCACCTCATTATCCAGGAATGTTATTGATCTGTGGACTCCAGAGATTGTTTCTTGATCATGCTTAAAGGGATTTGAAGCAAGCAAGGCGAACGGGTTGCACCCTCTTCAAGAAGACATGTACAGGTGAGACTGGAGGATGCCAACATCATCAGGACCTTTAGCTATACTTAGGAGGTCCTTGTGTCAAAGTTCACGGAAGTGTATTGCGTTGATGTGGATAAAAATCGTGATTGTGAAGGGCAGAACAGCTGTGTTAGAATTTCATGTGAAATTGGTGAGTAGTATTGTATCAATTGTATTCAGAAGAATTATATCTGATAGTAGCATTCATCTGTTTTCAGAAGATCAGCTTCAAGTGATTAGTTGGGTAAAGAGGAGAGATAAGTGTCTAGCAGGAGTCCATGAGTCCAATATGGACAGGGTAGATTGACGAAGTCCGTGTTGGTGTCCATCCCTTCAATGCATGAAATGTAGTCAGATGAAAGTATTGACCTCCGGTGGAATGTCAGAACGTTTTCAGAACGATCTGCTGACACCTGTATCTACAAGGTAAGGAAGTTGGGTGGCCATTAATTTGAAGTTGACAGTCAACAAGGGTTCAGAAAGAACAGTGATGTTCTCTGAAGATGAGTAAAAAACGGTTAGACAATAGTTTTTTGCCGGACAAGGGTCACTATGGCTGAGACGATACGGAGGTGTCTGAGGTTGATAAGGCGGATAAGATTCATTCTTGAGGATAGCTTGTTTGCACTGACATGGTTAAGTTTGGGTAACTTGCGGCCCAAATTTAATTTTGGATTATTATTGTAACTAAGGCTGGTTGTTTTGTTGGTTGAATCTTGAGGGTTGAGTTAAAAACTTGATACTGAGGTTGAAGTTAAATTATATGCTTGGGGGGTTTTTTGGGTGTTGCTGTCCTTTGGTGCAAGATTCCTTTTGTCGTCACAGCTTTAGCGCGGCACGCCTCAGATTGTCCGGATCGGTTGCAAAAAAAAACAATTTTTCGATTGGGCCTTGTCCGCCAGAGTGGTTTTTGGGGAAAGGTCGCAAAACCGTTCTTTGGGATTGGAGTCTTAGGTTGATACCCGGGGGAAAAAACTTGCTTTGGTTGTTTGTAGAGTATGGGCGGGGCTGAGTATAGAGCCCTGGGGAGCTTTTGAAGTAGGGTCACTTTAGAAACCTTCTTTATTGTTGGGATGAATCATCTGTGCCTAGCAATGGAAGAAGTTTGACTTCCGGTTAACTCGCATATTCTTTTTGAATAGTTTCAAGCCCCAAGTGGGTTTTAAAAGTAAACCTAAAACAAATGCGTTAAAAGGGGATTTTGTGAGCTTTAGTGTTCGTCAAATCCATGTGCCTGGAATAAGGCAGACACCGGCATAAAAATTCTCCGGATTCAGTAGGACTCTAGTAAATTTGAAGGTATTCACTGAGAATTCAGCCAAGCGCCTTGGCCCAAAAGAAGATGACAGCATAATCTTCCCCAGATAGAAAGTACGATGCCAAAATAGGTTTCTTGTAGACTGATTTGAGATAGGCCAAAATAACCCCAGCCTTGATGCTGGCAACATGGTATAGATCTTTCCAAGAGGCAAAAATATGTTTTCTTTTTCTGGCTGATCCAGGTAAAAGGGCTGGTTTTTTTTTTCAGGGTCTGGAATTTGGGTCGTAGATTATTGCTTGTTCGGATGAAAAAGGCACGAATTTGGTTATCCTGGGGTATTGGGGCGGGCGCTGATGGATGAGAAGGTAGAACTGGATAAAAGGGAAATCCAGTGCCTGAGTCGTGATGGTGGTGGGCTCCCGAAGGGGGGTAAATCCATAAAATGGTCTGGTTCTGGTGGTGGGGGGAATGGGGTAATTTTGCAACGGAACTGGGTTATACCCCTGATAAGGGTGAAGTTGTCCTGGAAGTTATGGTTTGAGTAAGGGAGACCAGAAGTTTCGACATTTGGCCATAGCTTTTTGTAAGTCCACTACCCGTATTCACTAGGAGGAATTGGGTTTGTGCTAAGTAATGGGTGAGTTGGCCTGTACACAGCGTTGGTGGGAACGCAAAGATGCCAAAAAGAAAAGAGCATATGGACAGGATGGAACTTTCGCGGGGGCCACTTCAAGTACGTTAGTATATTTTTTTTCAGCGCTGAACCAAATTTAGGGGAACATTATTATAGGGGTCCAAAGCAGGGAAATGTAATCACAGTTTAATTTTCCCCTGCTGAGTGACGAACAGTGACACGGAAAAGACACCCACCAGAACTGAACTGAAGTCTCCAGGCTTGCGTATCCTCTCCCACCGTTTGAACAATTTGTCCCGCTATGAAACCCGATGCTGGAGATTGCCATTTGCAGGATTACAACTGCCGAAAGTATCCTGAAAACAAAAACCCCCATTTTGAAGGTAAGATGGTGTTTGTGTCCCAAATTGAGGAATGAAAACAACCGCAGGTTTTGTTTTTCACTTTTAGGGTCCAGAATTCCCCCTTAGGGTTCAATAGTTTGTCCAACGGTAAAAGTTTTGTGGAGTTTGATGTGTACCTGGGGCATATCCCCGGGGAAGTAAATGGGTTTTTCGATAATGTTTTCCCTCCAGACAGCAGTGTGAGTGCTGTAGCAATGGGAAAAATCGGGGTTTCTTTAATTTGGGTCATTGACCCCACATCCTGTAGCTAATGGAAACGTCCCCCCCCCTTTTCCCCTCTCCATTAGCATTAAAAGTCAAATAGCGGCTACGGGGAGGAGGGTTCTTGAAGCTGTGAGCCAGGGTATGTGTTGGGGGCTGGTTTGATGTTGCGGTGGCTGACAAGAATTATCACCGCAGTTCCCTATCAATTTTTACAAAATAGTAACAGTAAGTGCAGGGGGGGGGGAAGGAGTCAAAATGTTGGTGTTTCAAGATGGCCGCTTTTCAACTTCAACAGGGAATTCCGGGTTTTTTTGGATTGCTTAGGACTAAAGTAGGCCACAAAATGCAAAGGGGGGGGTTTGTTTTGCTTTTCCGGATACATAGAATTTTTTTGGACTTCATAAAAATGGCTACAGAAAATAAGGGGGTTTTTTGGCACGGGAGCTGAGGAAGAAAACCTGGGGGGGGCAGAGCTGAGGTAATACAAATGTAATCAGTGTTGTACGTTCCCTCCCACAATCTACGCAACTTTCATGTTAATGGAATTTGATTACGTCATCCACCCCTCTGAAAACGCCATTTGGTGGCGGGAACTCACTCTTTATACTATGCATTCCCCAAATCCTTTTTATTTTTTTAATTCGTTTTAATGTAACTATACCTGCTAAGACATCATTGTTCTTTTTGTGCTTTTCCAACATGCACTTATCTTCCTATTTATATCATTAACAAGCGTAATTATGCTTTTTTCTCTAAGTCTCATATATATATATTTTTTACTATTTTTTCTCTTTGATCAAACTACCGAAAGCACCTTTTAAATTTTACGCTATAATTTTCAGTACCCACAACTGGGGGAGAAATTCCACACAACCCCCCCCCTTTAAAATATGCTCAATGAAGCAAGGTTATAACCGCCAGAATTTCAGTGGAAAGATAACAATGATGTAGCTTGATATAAAATTAACCCGAAGCGTTTTTTCTTACCTAAAAAACAGAAAAAAATAAAAAACAGGTATGTTGAGATTAATCCCAACCATACTAACCCCTAAACAATTCTTGCTCATCACAGGTAATCTAAAATATTTCCAAAACAAAAGCAAAAAAAAATGGCACATCGTCAATAAAAAGGCTTTAGAAATCAAGATCTTCTGTTATATAACAGGCATATTTCACTCTTTTTAACCATTTCTCTCCCTTTGTCGTCTATAACTATAGCAGGCTTTTTTTACGCTTTAACCATTTTCTCCGATCGTCTGTTTATAACTAATAACTATAAAGGCTTTTTTGGGAATTTGGGAGTTTTTTTTAAGGAATTCAAACACTTTCTAAACTATTCTGTATATAACTGTATGACAGGCTTCGGTTCCCTTCTACCGGGGCCCTTTTAGAATTCAGATCTTCTGTCTATAACTATACTGTATAAAATTATGACAGGCTTCGGTTTCCCACTACCCCCCGGGTTGCTTTTCCTGATATTCATTTTTTTTCCACAGAGCCCACTCCTGACCTACACTGAAATATATACTAAAAGGAAAATACATATAAAATCAAATATACTTTACAAACAACAACAGAGGCATTAATTGGTAGCGTTTAAAAAGGGAAACCATATGATACACACACCCTTACCCGAGCACACGCTAGAGGCACACCTGAACCTTCACAGGTCCCAAGGGAGGCAAACCACCAAAAAAACCCTTCACTAGAATGTCCCAAAAAATAGATAAGTCAAGACTAAAAGTCGCTAACTTACCTATTTCGTGAGGCTGATCAGGGCCCCAAGTGATTCGGGCACTCCAACGGGGTTCTTGGTAGACTCCCCCCCCCCTCCCGGGTGTCGTCCTCGGCTTTGAGAGCACGGCACCAATTCAAAATGAAATTTTAATCAGGTGTGGAATCACTTTGTTCCATCCTTAGCCAATTAAATCCTCCCCCGAATTATATTTTATTATTCTGCCAGCACCAGAGCTCAAGAAAACACGACCACACCTTCCGTTTTGGACATGTAATCTAAATTTAATCACAGTAAATTTAAATTTCCCAAAAGAACTTTTTAACAATGACTATTCTATCATACATGATTGGGGGTTTTTGGTGGTCGCTAAAAACAAGTTATAAAATTTCATTTTGCATTTTGTGATATGATACATTCCGAAGTCCCTCTGTATTACTGGGGAAGGAGGAAGGGCCCTTTATTTTTTGTTCTAACAGGTAACATCTGTTTAAGGGAAAACTTGTAGAGATATTGATATTTTGATAAGGATGTATAGCATAAAAGCAGTTTAAAAAACTATCTGATGAGCTTAATAAGAATATAATGATGAAACAGACTTTTGATGTTTTTTTTCCTTTAAATTACCAACTTGACAGCCCCTATACTATTCCTGCCTATATATATGGGGCCCTATAGCTACCTAAACTCTGCCTGCCTATATGGGGCCCTATACTCTACCTAATCCCTGCTTGACTACCTGTATGGGGTCTTATAGCTACCTAAACCCTGCCTATGTGGGGACCGTATTGCCTAAAAAAACCTGACCTATCTGGGGGCCCTAATAGCCTATGTAAACCCTGTCTGCCTAAATGGAACCCATATAGCCAGGGGGGCAGGGAGTGAGGTGCCGGAAAAGTGAGGATTCTAAGATATTTGTGTCTAAATCTCCATGGACAAGTGGCCAAGAGAAGTCATCATGATGGTCTGGACTGGATGCAGAACAAAAGGAAATGTCACCTGTGATTCACAAGACGTAACTGCACTGTAATCATTTATATGTCTGCATACACTGGTATCTACCACTATATGGTCACTATATGGTGGTTATATACAGTTTGCAGAGCCTGTGTACACTAGTATATACCACTATATGGCCACTATATGGCGGTACTATTGGTCTTTGTATACTGATCAGTAATAGTGTAGTGATATTATTCAGTCACTATGTGTTGGTAATTTGTGGTTATGTTCTGGCATTGTAATCAGGTCCTTATGTACTAGTGTTATTGGTAATATTGGTTTTGGTATAGTGGATTTGTTTGGCAGCAGTATGATAATGAGATGTATGGTGAGGTATTTGCCCCTTGTATAATCTACATTATCTAACTGCATGTCCTGGTAAATGTTCGTTGTTGGGGAGGCGAACGAGGGGGGGGAGGGTAGGGGGCCTGTTTTGCCAACTATCAATTATGTTTTACCAAGTTTTACCTATACAGATTCAATACAGCTTTATAGAAGTTTTAACCAGTCAATAAGGATATATAACACAGCTTTATTGTGACAATAGTTCAATAATCAATCAAGTATGATAAATGATAACATAAAATGATTCCAAAAAATAAAGAGATAGTATGTACAGTTTATAAGAGAAAATCATTATATACTTTAGTTATAAACACTTATCAGACTTCACCTGTATGCACCCTTGAACCCGCTAACATCCGCCATGAGAACCGTGGAACAGATGGGAAAGCATCACTGAGTAAGACAGCAGCTCTATACCAGGAAGGAATGGTTTCTGCCTCTCATGGCTGATGTTAGAGATTTTATATCCAACCTCTACAAAATGGCGGCCTAATGCTGAATCATCTTCAGAATATACAAAAGGTGTTTGTGTATCTTGCCCTGACCAGTCAGTCCAAGGTAAGTTACACAAGAGATAAGCCAAAAGCACACAGAAATCTGAACTAAAACAATGAAAAGAACATCTTCTTGTGTATCCAGTCAACATACTACACAAATACATACAATAGAAGATACACTAACTCAGACTATGTGTGTAAACAGGTTTTAGAGACAAGCAAACAAGCAGACATTGAGTAAGAAAGATGCAAAACTTTGTAAAAATCAAGGTTAATTACATATATTTTGATATAAACTACAGGAATAAATCTATCATTTGGCTCAATAGTCATAAATTTCTGACTAGCACTACAATCCACTCCTGACTATTTGAGTCAAATTATACATACCCTGAAAACTAATTCATTGTTGCTAAGTGCAGAAAACAACATTGGCCACGGCTACAGGCTGAAAAAAAAAGTTTTTAAAAAATTTAAAAAATAGAAAAAATCTTTTTAGTCTGTAGAAGTCACTTCTCTCTTCTTAATCTTCTTTAGACTGTAACACAAAAAACACAAGCTTGTCCCCATCTTGGTGATGATAGGATTTGGGAAGGAGTGTAGACATCAGAGCCCCTTGGCTGTATCAATGCCGGTGCAAACGGGGCGGTCAGTGATCCGTGCTTGGTGCAGACATGGCGATCAACACTGGCGCAGACTTGGATCAACACTGGCGCTGGCGTGGCGACTTGTGCAGACATGGATCAACATGGCGCTGGGCGTGGCAAACTTGTGCAGACATGGCGGTCAATGCATCAGCTCCGCTTTGCGATATCCCCTGCTGCCCGTGGCAGCTCCTGGCACCTTTATAATCCCTCATATCGGTCTTCGGGCCCCTGGCCCCTTGGATACTAAAGATGAACTTTGAAAACAATATTGAGTCCTTGCAGTTAATAAATTGTCATGTATAGTAAGTGTGGCTGTGCGGGGGTGGACATGGCATACTCAGTCTGATCTCAGTCACATAAGAGCAGTAGAATAATCTGCTCTCCTCCAATTTGATCTTCAAAACCCCGGCAGTGAATGAATGTCCAGCAATAAAAACCAAAAAAAACAATCAAAAAAGAAACTCTGCCTGTATTGGCCTTTGAAGCTTTCTGACACAGCAAGAATGTACTCCAGAATAATAAAACTTCTCATCACATGACAATCTAACCACTATGTGAATACAATTCCTATAAAACTCATAATGGCATCTGGATTAAAATCAGCATAAGAACAAAGAACAAAACAGATCATATCATCCTTTCTTCCTTGTAGCGGCTTAAACATATCATAACATTCTCCTATCACTAAATTTTCTAACAGCTCATGTTTCTTATTTGTGTGATGCAATATATATATATTCACATAATTCATGATTTTCTTTCAACATTAACATATTATCTGCATTGGCCCTGTCCAGATCTAGACTGTCACAGAATAAAACCCTTCAATTCTTATCAGTCAACAGGTCAGGTTAGTCACAGTATTGTCTTAGTAAACATGTTGTGTGGTCTTATCTACCATTGCAAACAATGCTTAAGGATTCATGAATAGGGATATACAGACATACAAACATTGATCAAACACAAACAAGGACAATGACCCAATTCACACAATTGCACATTCTCCTCTCAAAAAAGAAAAATTAACTCTTTATCAGCTGGAGCTCCAAACAAAAAGGAAAAAGTAAAACAAAAATTCTCTTTTGATGACTGCGCAGTCGTTTTTAATCTGGTTGAAAAAAAAACCTTTACTAAAAAGCAATAGGAGGTAGTACTACCAAAAAGAAAACGAAAAACCCAAAAACTCAAAGTTAACTTTATATCCCCCGGGGTTTTTTGTTTAACAAGTGATATCACTAAGGTCTTTCATTAGATCTCTAGAAATCTCTTCTTTACTCCTGAAAAATAAACAGACAATTAAATCCCAACCCCAGACAGACATTTGGAGAAAGGAAAAAAAAATTAGAAGGCATCCATCGTGCTCTGCTGTAAACTGGAACTGGCTATAGCATAAAAAAAAAGAAACCTGAAACAAAGGTCCAAAAAACAGACAAAATGTGCACACAATAATGAGCTCAGTAAATACCACGTGGATTTTTTCTGTCATCTAGGTATAACCCCAATTTATAAAGAGTTCTACTCCCAAAATGTTACTCATTAATCCGTAAATCACCTTCACCATCATCTAGTTCATCTAGTCAAATATATCATATTAGCCACCTAAAATAAAGCACAAGCAAAGTCAGCGACATTATAAGACAGAACATTTCCTATATCCCAAATTTATTAAAAATATGCAACAATGTAACTACATATCCCTGCAATATAAGGAGCTGTAAAACTCATTATTCTCATCGTCCATCGTGCCTGGCTGGAAACTGGAACTGGCTATAGCATAAAAAAAAACAACTCTGAAACAAAAGGTTAGAAATCAAATGTGCACACAAAGCAGAATAAAGATCCTCAAACCCCGGTGCTGTGGGCTTTTGTGGTGGGGCAGAGGGGTGAGTGGGCCCTCTCTCCCCCGTGTCCTACTGTGCCATGCTGTGGAGATTCAGAATCTTTTACTGACACTTTTCTATTCTCTGTTGTCTCTGATTTTTTATCAAGTCCTCGCTCCCTGTATAATTTCCACATGTCATCTGTACTGATCCCATCATTTTTTTCTCTAGAAAACGCCATCTTTGAGCAAAGCAGTAAACATTTCTTTGGCGGGACACCCCGGACCCTTTATTATCATCTTCTCTAAACCCCTTATGCTGTTTCCCCAGAGGTGACATTACCCCAGTCTCCCAAGTCTCCTAACTGTCGTATTTCCTCCAAGGTATTGGAGACAGTTTTTCCTGTTTGATTTACCATCAGGGTCATCCCTGATATCTTTGTAAGCTGGGGGAGCTGTCCTGATCATACGATTTCTAACCGATACACTGACCAGGACGTTCATGTAATCATCATATGTATTTGCAGAAATGGCATTTTTCATGACTTCCTCTTTCAATCTTTGGGCACAATCTTTTAAAGTAAACCATGGCTTCTCGAGGGGGGGCCAATCTGCTTCAGATGGGTATTTATGCCGTAATGCCATGGCTACAACATCCAGCATAGTGCAAACCCCATGTGGCTGCTGAATCTGCAATGTACAAAGCTTCTTTACCACAGGGTCATGACTTAGCTGCACAAATTTTGGGCCATCAACTTTCATCTAGCTGGGGCCCATGACCCTGTATCCCACAACCTGACTGCCCAAGTAATCAATGATTCATTGGTTTTTGAGGGAAAAACCCGGGCATGAAGATCATTAAGTTCCTGTTGACTATTTAAACTTCCACTACATCTCTCTGCTGCCTTCCTGCGGGGTGTTAAACATCCGCCTGCGATTGTATAGGATGAGCTTTTTAAAGGGGTTACAGGGAAAGATCAATCTCCCTCTCCTCATCAAAGTGTTCATCCTCCTGCTCATGGTCAGTAAAAATGTCAGAATCTGTGGAATCGCACACATCACCATCCCATTGGTCAGGATCCCACTGCACTCCAGCCTTGGCTATGGCCAAAGCAACCTTTTTCTTGTTCACCTTCCCCTTCCTCTTCTTATATTTGTACTGAGCTACACTCACGGCCGCTTTTTCAGCAACAAAACTGGGTATCCATCACACTTGTCCCTCAGCAGCCCTTTTTCTGACACCCGTGCCGTCATCATAGAACTCTGCTCTCACACACTTGTTTTTTCCCAAAGTCTCCAATCTTTGCATCATCTGCAAATCGTTCCTCATGCTGCTTTCTTAATGCATGCAACAGAATCCAATCCTCGCCTGCTGACAGCATTCAACTCCCTACCTTTCTTTATGTGCACCTTTCTCTCAAAACACGCAACCCCCATCATCAGGTTCAGCATTCTTTAAACATTTATCCAAGATTCACTCAATCCAGCAATTTTGAAACCCCTCAGTGCCTAACATACAGTAAGGAGCCGCTCCCAACCTGGAATCTCAACAGATTCATTAACAACCACTTTTTCTTCAAAAGAAACATATTTTATACAATTTCACTATTTTTTTGGAAAACTGGACGTCTCAGAATTGACTAGTAAACCTTCTGCTGTATCCTGCCGACTACGCCAAGAATGTTTTGCCAACTATCAATTATGTTTTACCAAGTTTTACCTATACAGATTCAATACAGCTTTATAGAAGATTAACCAGTCAATAAGGATATATAACACAGCTTTATTGTGACAATAGTTCAATAATCAATCAAGTATGATAAAATGATAACATAAAATGATTCCAGAAAATAAAGAGATAGTATGTACAGTTTTATAAGAAAAATCATTATTTTACATAGTTATAAACACTTATCAGAAATTCACCTGTATTGCATCTTGAATCCCCCCCTAACATCCGCCATGAGAAACCGGGGGGAACAGATGGGGAAAGCATCACTGAGTATAGACAGCAGCTCTTTACCAGGAAGGAATGGTTTCTGCTTCATGACTGGTGTTAGAGATATATATCCAACCTCTACAAAATGGGCGCCTAATGCCCGAATCCATCTTCAGAGTATACAAAAGGTGTTTGTGTATCTTGCCCTGACCAGTCAGTCCAATGCAAGTTACACAATAGATAAGCCAAAAGCACACAGAAACCTGAACTAAAACAATGAAAAGAACATCTTCTTGTGTATTCAGTCAACATACTACACAAATACATACAATAGAAGATACACTAACTCAGACTATGTGTGTAAACAGGTTTTAGAGACAAGCAAACAAGCAGTCATTGAGTAAGAAAGATGCACACTTTGTAATATCAAGGTTAATTACATATATTTTGATATAAACTACAGGAATAAATCTATCATTTGGCTCAATAGTCATAAATTTCTGACTAGCACTACAGGGGCCTCATCCCAAAGTGTCTCTAGTTAGGCCCCTGCCTAGATCTATATTTCTTTTGTGCTTATTCAAAATAATGCTCATAAAAGTCTTACATAATTCTAAAGTATATTAACATTCTATTCATTGTTTAGAAAGGGAAATTATTAGCACCACATGAAAAGTAACAGATTTGTTCTCTTGGTAATGACCAATTCGTAGAAGCTAATGTTTTGTGTTTAATGTTGGTTTTTATTAGGGAAGATGGTCATTCACATGCATTTGTTAAAAATTAAACTTAGTATGGTTCACTTACCTTGTACATTCAGTACTGTTTACATTGCACCTAAAAAGATACATTATACCTTTGTGTCACATTAGACAGTTATTGTGACGTTAAGAGCTCAGAAAATATGCTGTAATGCTATTATCTTGGCACAGAGATGAGACAAATGCTTCACCCACAATAATTATATCATTTTAGGTGATTCATAAGTCCCAAACTAAATGGTAGATTTTTGCATTATTTTCTTCTAAAGTTTGTAAGAGCAGAGTAAAATGCAATTTCAAAGACAAATTCCATAATTAAATGTAGCTCTTGTGCCAGCTGCCTCTTTTCGTTTTATATTATAACAATCTGACAACATAAAACAAACTATTCCCACCTCTTTATTCACCTTGGATCCAGCGCTTTGTTGTCATCACTCTCCGCTGGTCTTCCTATTTCTTACATTTTATCGCCACTGCAGCTATTGATTGGATACAGTGTTCACGTGCCCTTAGCTGCTATCTCTTTTTGGAAGTAAGCAGTCCAAATGGTGATGTCTTCCAATGGCATAGTACAACTGCTGCCAATCACTGGCTGCAACAGTGATCAAGACTGGAAGAAAGCAGAAAATCAAGGGAAATTGAAGAAAGTGCAGTCCTGGGTCCAAAGTAAGAGGAGAGGTGAGTATTTTTTTTTTTTCATTTTAAAAGGGCAGCAATATGCTAAAAATATATTTAAAAAAAACAACAGGAAACCCCTTTAACCCCTTACCACTGCAGCCAGTCTTGACCTCCCTGACAGAGCCCCATTTTTGAAATCTGACTTATGTCACTTTATGTGAGAGTAGCTTTTTGATACTTTTACCTATCCATGTGATTCAGAGACTGTTTTCTCGTGACATATCATGCAATAAGTTGGTAAGAAATTTTGGCCCATACAATCCTTGTTTATTTGTGAAAAATATCAAAATATGAAACCGTGTGTAGAGATATCCCATATGCGGCCGTAGTCCGCTACTGGACTCAACCACAAGCCTCAGAATCAGAGGAGCAACTACAGGACTTTTGGGTATCATTTTAAATACGATTTTATTTAGGCACCATTACAGGTTTGCGGGCACCCTAAAGTTCTAAAATATAATAAATACCCCTAAAAACATTCCATATTGGAAGCTACACCCCTTAAGCAATATATCCAGAGGTGTAGTGAGAATGTCAACCCTACAGGTCTTTCACAAATTTTGTTTAGCGTTAGGCTGTGAAAATGAATAATGTTATTTTTTTTCAACAATCTGCAATGTTAACTGAAAAAAATGTATCCCCAAATTTGTTACGCAATTTCTTCCAAGTTTGGCAATACCCTATATATGGTTGCAAACTGCTGTTTAGGCACATGGCAGGGCATATAAGGGAGGGAGCACTATTTGGCTTTTGAAACGCAGATTTTGGTGGGTGCCATGTTGCATTTACAAAGCCCCTAAGGCTATTTCACAGTGTACTGCGCTTAATACGTGGGGAAATGCGCCCCAAAATTACGGTAATCCATAGCTCTCATAGATAACTATGGATTACGCCTCCTCTCCGCGCTCATACAATACGATCGTGTTGTATGAGCGGGGAGATAAGTGACATGTCACTTATTTGCGGCGCTTTCAGCGTGAGTAATGTATGTCTATGGGGCCGGCGGGCCGGCGCTGATCAGCGCGAGTTCCCAAGACACACAATGTATTGCAGCGCCGCAATACATCGTGTGAACATACCCAAAAGCACCAGAACAGGTGAAACCTCCCAAAAGTCACCCCATCTTTAATTCTACACCCCTCATGGATTTCATCTAGGGGTTTTTGGGTGCACAGGTGTTCCATAGTTTTTTTTTAGCACTGGAACATGGAAATGGAGGAGAAAAAAAGCATTTCCACCACTGTTTTTTGGGGGCTTCTTTACAGCTTTTGCTGTGCAGTATAAATTACAAAATAACTTTACCCTGCAGTCGGTACAATTACAAATATATAAACTTTACATAGTTTTTTATGCTTTATTACTTTTACACAATAGAAATGCATTGGTAAAAAAATTTAGGGCAACATGTATGATCGGGAGCTGCGATGGGGCATACAATGGACGCGCCGTGGTGTTCTGGGGCAGCACGCGGCAAATTTGAAAACTCCGAGGCATGCCTGATCGCAGGTCGGCAAAGTGAGGTGCATTGCAGCACTTTACAGCTCCGACAGGCAGACCTAGGTGAATGTGGTCTATCTGAGCGGAGAAGTCGAAGTGGAGCGCGGTATTCTTGTAATGTGCTATAGTTCTACACTTACAGCAGTACAATACAAAAATAAATGATTTGTCAAGAAGTATAAATAATTAAGCAAGAAATCCTGCATAGAGGACAACAGGTCCCAGCAAGCCTTTTGTTGTATATACTGAATTGCATTAAACTTCAAAGCAGCCCCAATACATCTAAAATTGTTGTTATGGAAAATGTTTAATAAAACATCTGTCCAACATCTGCATTGGCTTATGTGATGTTAAATTAGTATAATTCCCATGGACTTTGGAATACATTTTGTAGTGGATATTTTTTTTCTTTGAAGCTAATATATAAATATATTGTCATTAATGTTATTGTAAAAAATGTATTAATACATTGATTTAATTGTTCCATCACTTGGATATGTCTGTTTATGAAGTAATTCATTTCAATGACCAATCCATTTTATTCTTCATACTGTGTAATGTATTTCCGATGCGAAATCCGTCCCAGAATTACATTGCAAATACGTGCCACACTTTGTGACGCGTATTTGCAACGTATTTGCAACGGATTTCGCGTCGGAAATACATTCCCCATTATTTACTATGGGGAATGTATTTCCGACGCGAAATCCATGAACATCTTCAAGATAATTGTTATCACATTTACTAGCGCGCTTTTTTCGGCATTTCCTGTAATTTTGGTGGCCAGCCAATCAGCTCAGAGCATAGAGAGAGGTGAGAGTGGTATACGATGTCAGCTGTGGGTGTTGTATGGATCTTATTGGCTGCAAAAACCACCTAACCTCGTTTTATGTATACGACTGCATTTCCTGATCAGTCTCATTCCTCAAATATCTCACTAGAGAGCAACACGTCTCGCTGCCTGTTCCAATAGCTGTTGTCACAGCTTAGAGACACAGTCTTTTTTGATACAGAAAACCATCCTTGTAGCTGTGAAGCTAGCTACAGTAAAGAATTTTAGTTCTTATTTAGTTAGAGAGAGACTTGTAAAGACATCTATTGCTGTGTGCAGCCGCAGGGAGGGAGGGAGGGGGTCTGAAAGGAGGTGGGATGATGTGCAGCCCAGACTGTCCTGAACTGGCCTTGAAATAGCAATGTTTTTTTAACACTTTTTGGCCAGCAGACCTCCCAACTGAGGTGAAATTGACCCTTTTGTTTTTGGAGTTCTATTGGTGTCTGTGCGTCCCAGTTTGTTGCAAATAGCCCCTTTGTACGCAAATTGGGTTACAGATATTTAATAGTAACTGGTGCCTGTTGTCAGTGGTGCCAACACCACTATATCTAATCCTTATAACTTTAAAATAGTTCTATTGCAGTCTGTGCATCTCAGTTTGGTGCATATAGCGCACTTGTCCGCAAATTTGGTTACAGATATTTAATAGTAACTGGCGCCTGTTGTCAGCATTGTAAAACCGCCATATTTCCTCCGTATAACTTTTCAATAGTTTAACTAAAATGGTGGTTCAAATACTACTTTCTTCCGGTACTTTGTGATCTGTGGGTCATGCAGGTTTGAGGGTCATGCTGTGGTACAGGACATGGATAGTCAATGTCCACTTCACTAAAATACTGGTTCAAATAATACTTTCTTATGGCATTTTTTAATATGAGGGTCCATAAGGGCATCTGTGTGGATTTTGGGGTCATGCTGCATTAAAGGACAGAGATAGTCAACGTCCTGTTTACTAAAATGGTAGTTCAAATACTTGTTTCTTCCGGCACTTTTTATTCTGAGGGTCCATCAAGGACATCTTTGCTGGTTTTGGGGTCATGCCGCTGTAAAATAAACCAATAGTAAAGGTCTTATTGAGAAAGGTGTATTTCCCACGCTTCAAGACCATCAAAATGAACAGTGGTTACTGGGTGTCCACCCCCTTGATCCACGTTCAAAATCAAAATTGAGACAATTCCCTTCCACCCTCACAGATTGACAGTAGAATGCTTGAATTTGGGCTTGTTGACCAACTGGACCCCCTAGGGCCCAGCCAGCTGAACCTCCACGTTCCCCGTTGGGACGTTCTTGCTGCCACCACATATGTGACGAGATGTTGGTCCCTGGTGCAAAAAGTGATAGGGGTCTCCTGCCAGTTCCCATGTTCCATTTCCAATACCGGTGTCTTGTTTTGTTGAAAGGGGCCCTGTAGCAGCTGCCACCGCTGTACCTGCTGTGGCTACGCTATCCTCATGTTTTCGGTTAGCCATTGAACATAATGAATTATTTTAGCATCTGAATTTTTTTCTGTGACTTTTATAGCCTAATTGTCCTGCCTAAGATGTAGCATGTATCAAGTTTACTGTTGTGGATGTTGATTCCAGCTTCTCCTCACCTGTTTGGGTGTAAGAATGAAGCTGTTGTTCCTCTCCCATAGACTTTAATGGTCATCGGCGATAATTGACTATCGACTTGATAATTGCCGATATCGACTATCATCTCGATAACGATTGTTGACACAATCACTCATCACTAGTCATAGTCTCAAAGCCATAACTTTTCTATTTTTCTGTATATGGAGCTAAATAAGGGCTTGTCTTTTGGAGGATGAGTTGGTGTTTTCATTGGTATTATTCTGGGGTTCATATGATGCTTTACTGAAATTCTGATAGTGCTTTTTATTTTTATTTTTTACAGTGGTCACTGTGCTGTATAAATGACATACTAGCTTTACTCAATAGGTTGCTATGATAGCAGCGATATACAATTTGTATTTTTTTTTACTTGAATTGAGGATTGCCAAATCCAATAGCGGGAGCTAGAGAGCTAAGCTCTTTTCCCATAAGCCTTTGTTGTACACAAATGCACATAGAGGTGTAAAAGGGTGATTAAATCATCACACACCGACATGGTGCTTCTCCCCAATGAGCTACATCACCCCTTCTGAGCTAGCCTTGCCTCTAACCTAGCCAGCCAGTAAGTTCTACTATGAACTGATGAGAGACAAACTCCTTGAAACAGTTGTCAGTCGATGAACTAAACTGGCTCAGCTTGAAGCCTTTTTACATTGCAAGGCACAATGAGTCACATGTGAATTGAGGATTGCTACATCCAGTAGAGGGCACTGGAGAGTTAAGCTCTTTTCCCATAAGCCTTTGTTAGATGCAATCTTTACAGATATTTAACTAAGGTTATGGCCTTCAAGAAATTAAAAGGAGGACCACAGAATTTCTGAACATCTGTATGACTGATATTACATCTTCCTGCAGAGGACTGTCTTCTGTACCCCACTATTTTTATTTTTTACAGTGGTCACCATGCTGTATAAATGACATACTAGCTTTACTCAATAGGTTGCTATGATAACAGTGACATACAATTTGTATTTTTTTTAGTGTATAACTTGAATTGAGGATTGCCAAATCCAATAGAGGGAGCTAGAGAGTTAGGCTCTTTTCCATAGGCCTTTGTTATATGCAAATACCCAGTGAGTGTAAATGGCGCTTAAAACCTCAAATACCGACATGGTGCTTCTCCCCAATGAGATACATTACACCTTCTGAGCAACATTCGACTCTCATATAGCCAGGCAGTAAGTTCTGCTCTGCACTGATGAAGAGCAAACAACCTGAAACTGTCAGCAGATGAATTCAACTGGCATGGCTCAGTGAGTCACATGTGAATTGAGGATTGCTACATCCAATAGAGGACTTTGTAGAGTTATCCCTTTTACCATAAGCCTTTGTTGTACAGAAATACACATTGAGGTGTAAAAAGCGATTAAATCATCACACACCGACATGGTGCTTCTCCCCAATGAGATACATCACCCCTTCTGAACTAAGTTTGCCTCTCACCTAGCCAGCCAGTAAGTTCTACTATGATCTGATGAGAGACAAACCCTGAAACAGTTGTCAGTCGATGACCTAAACTGGCTTAGCTTGAAGCCTTTTTACATTGCAAGGCACAGTGAGTCACATGTGAATTGAGGATTGCTACATCCAGTAGAGGGCACTGGAGAGTTAAGCTCTTTTCCCATAAGCCTTTGTTAGATGCAATCTTTACAGATATTTAACTAAGGTTATGGCCTTCAAGAAATTAAACAGAGGACCACAGAATTTCTGAACATCTGTATGACTGACTCTTCCTGCAGAGGACTATCTTCTGTACCCCACTTGTAAATATTATTGGAAGATTTTTTTTGGATTATGTTTGATTCATATATGTTTTAGTTTGTGTCTGTTTTCACTTTTGCGACAGAGGTTCCAAACAGATGTAAACCAAGCCTTAGCAAATAATCTACAGTTGTTAAAGCTTTGACCATAATATCCAGGATTTCTAGAATGTAGAAAAACTAAAACAATTCCTAAGACCTTCTTACTTTTTATTGTTCCTGATTTATCATTATCATGGAATTGTGGGATTAGTGTAAAAATAAATACTAATATCCTCGTTCCCTTAAAAAACCATAAAAAATTGTACCATCCATCTTTCATTCCTCTGTTCCATCACTGGGTCTATCCAGTCTTCTGTTTGTTACCCTTCTTCTTCTCTTCTTGCAGTGGTCATGTGCCACTCGATAACTTAAACGTTTGGAAGTAAACAGCTCTAAACAATAATGTAAATGAGAGGCACATTACTGCTGCATCCAATCAGCGTCTATCGTGGTGACAGCCCTTTTCAACAGGCAAGGAACATAAACAGAAGAACAGAGAGTACCAGTTCTGTAGCAGACGACCAGAGAAAGGAAAGTTAAAGAGCTTCCTATGTCTCTGTTATAGAAACTGCACAACCCTTTTAAGGTTGGAAGCTATAGCCCATTTTTGTGATGAACTAAGAGAGGTAATAATGGGGAAGATTTCCTCCAGTCTAGTTTGGGGGGTTTGTCTGTTGTACATTAACTTATTAATATTTAAGAAAAAAGAATACTTTTTGGGTTTTTTCCCCCAAAACAAAACCCAATTAAGTTTTCAGAAAAGACCCCAACATAAATGCCCTTTGGAAAACCCCGATTTTTAAGGCAAGCAATCCTGCAAAACTAAAAAATCACATTATTTATGATTATTTAAAAATACTTTGGTATGGGGACCCATTGGCATTTAATTTTAATTAAAATTTTTTCAAAGGTTTGGAGTCATTTAAAATAGATTTGCAAATAATTTAGGAGATTAACATAATGGTAATTAAAGTTCTACCAACCAATATGTTGAAATGATTCTCTGTGGATTATTATTAAAGACTTTGTAAATATACATGTTCACCCGGGTTATGTATACTTTGTTGGAATGCTGTTAAAAGACGTTCTGTAATTAAAACTTTTGTGAGTGCCATTGAAACTACTTTTTTATGGGCATAGTGTGATAATGGGTACCATTTCGATTTATAAATAAATAGAGTGCCAAAATACAGAGAATGAAATAGGTTGGGGGTAGTAGTGCAGTCAAGCCAGGACGTATCCAAGATGGTAGCAGGTGGTGCAGTTGCTCAGACGCACACTCACAGAAGCAATGTAAATAGTAAAAATAATGCTGGTCTTTACTGAAGATAAGTAACTTCCAAACAGCAAAATAATAGGATTATAGTCCACATAAATAACCTTTTCAATCCACATGGAAGTATTTAGAAGGATGATGAGTAGTGTTGAGCGATTATTATCGACAAAGTTGAAAACGGCACAGTTTTTATGTTGATCAAAATTTTTAGATCATGCGATAATTTAGGTTAAAATCTGTGCATCATCTATTAAGACCCGCGCCATTTTTTCGGCGCATCCTGTCATTTTGGCGGGCCAGCAAATCACTTACAGAAAAAGCAGGGTGAGATATGTGTGCGATGCATGACTGAGGGGTGTGTATGGTTGCGATTGGCTGGAAAAATCACATGACCCGTTTTACATAGAACAGCCCTTCCTGTTCATGATCAGTGTCTCTCAGCGTCTCATAGCAAAGGATGTGCGCTCTGCCTGTGTCCAAACAGCTCATTATTCTATTTCTACACAGAGAAAGCTCTACTGTTAGCTGTGATCCTTACAACTTAGATCAGAGATTGGAAGATTTTATGTAGTTAAAGGGAAGAATTTTAAAGGAGCATCTACCGCTATAAGTCACGGAGGGGAGCGGGGGGTAGGGGGCGGCGAACACAGACAAATCTATAAAGAATACTGATAAAGTTCACCAAGACTTAGTGTAGAATAACACTGCAAAGCTTTATTTTTAACAGTTTTCTATTGAAATATTTCCTGGATATTGGCAGCCTGAACTTATATTAGGATAAACATTTTTTCTAGTAACTGCAGGTCTCTTTGTTAGGTGCAAAACTCCACTTTTAATTTTCAGTATACATTTCCAGATAGGTCTTCTTTTTTAATTTGGCCCAAACCACGTTTGTTGAAAATAGCCACCTTTTCAGTTAAATTAGAATCCAGCAATTTTGTAGTCAGCACAGGTTGATAGGTGCCAAAAATACCTTTATTTCCAAACATTACAGATACGTTTTTTTTCACTTTGGCCA
>JAODAL010006752.1:0-130727 GCA_025379985.1 Phyllomedusa bahiana
TAAAGGGACATCGACTATACCAGTTCGTACACAGTATGACCTTTAAAACCCTGTTGCCCACAGATTAAAAGGCCGGAAAAGGAGTTTTGGGAACCACATTTTGGGGTTGAAATTGGAAAGACTATTCCTGTTCTGTACCACAGTTTAAAATTTAAACCCCTGCTCCCCCACAGATTAAAAAAGTGCGGAAAAAAGTAGTCTTTTAACCCCCTTTTTAGTTGACTGGACTTTGCTTTCCTGTTCTGTACCACAGTTTTACCTTTAACCTGTTGACCTACAGTTTAAAAAAGTGCGGGGAAAAAAGGAGTTTTTGAACCACCATTTTTTTGAATGGACATTGACTAAATGTCCTGAGCCACAGCATGGCCCCAAACCGCTACACCCAGATTTAAAAGTGCCGGAAAAAGGAGTCTTTAAAACCACATTTTGTTGAACGGAATTTGACTAAATCTGTCCTGGGCCACGCATGAGCCCCAAACCTGCATGACCCCCAGATTAAAAAAAGGCCGGAAAAAAGGGGTTTTTAAAACACCATTTTATTGAATGGACATTAACATATCTGTCTTGTACGCAGTTTTTGACCATTAAACCTGTTGACCCACAGATTAAAAAGTGCGGGAAAAAAGGAGTCTTTGACACCATTTTAGTTGAATTGCTTTAACTATATCTGTCTTGTCCCGCGAGACCTTTTAAACCCTGTCTGCCCAAGATTAAAAAGTGTGGGAAAAAGGGAGTCTTTAAAACCCCCTTTTAGTTGAACTGGAATGGACATGCCTGTCCGGAACGCAGTATGACCATTAAACCTGTCTGACCCAAGATTAAAAAGTCCCGAAAAAGGAGTCTTTGAACCCCATTTTTTTGCTGGACTTTGGGACTTACCTGTTCTGTACCACGTAACCCTTTAAAAACCTGTCTGACCACCAGATTTTAAAAAGTCCCGGAAAAAAGGGTTTTTCCCAACCCCCATTTTAGTTAAAAGGGGACTTTGGGACTATACCTGCCCGGGAAAACCTACATTTTTAAAGCTTCCTGTCCCTCCCTTGTACTTTTCGGGAAATTTGTATCAGTATTTTGTACATGCAGTTTTTTAGCAGTTTTTTTGAAAAACATTTTTTAAAAAAGGAGGAAACCCCCCACGTCTTTGTTTCTCTTTTTTTTATTGTATTAAATGGGTTGTTCATACGGGGATTGCTAGCTATTTTAAAGATCTTGCAAAAAAAAGTCATTTTGAATTTATGTGCCCATTAACAGTGCCCTACCTATTCCTGTTTTTGAAGCCCCATCACCCTTGACCCATTTTTGAAAATTTGGAAAAAACAAATGTCTGTTGAAACCCCAATTTTTAGAATAGGACTGTAGTAGAGCTGCATTTCAAAGCGCATGACCCAAAAAATTAAAAATTTGATTTTTCTCAGTCACTGTTAAAAAATTGGAGGGGAAAGGGCCCATGGCTCTGTGTGTTGTTTTGTGTGCATTACTTTGCGTTGGTGAGGTGGTTAAAAAAAGATTGCCAGAGGTCCCCCATAGGCTTTGCCCCACCTGCTTGCTGCTGCTCCCGCTATGGCTATTTGGCACTTTGCTGTCCGTCGCTGACATTGTTCCCCCCGGACTTTGAAGAACGGGAAGCAGCGAAAAGATGTCCCCATTTGAAAATCAGCAAGGTCCCCCCATTTCCTGATTTTACTCTTTTTTGGGTGGGGTGGAAAGGGAAAAAAGGCTGAGTTTTGTTTTGTCCCGGGGATCCGGAGGAGGCCACCTAACTGTTGTTTTTTTTTGATGGCCTTAATACGGGGTTTCATTTTGGGGGGAAATGGGATCCAAGCATCATGGGAGAGGGGCCCTTTGATTCCCACCCCTTGGGTCGAGGGGATAGAAATGTCTTTCTCATCTTCCTCCTCCGCCTAAATTCGGACAAACCCCTTTCCAAGGGCAGGGCGTCGGGAACGTCGGTGTCCCGGAATACCTCCCCCTCCCCCGTTCCTCCCGCAAGGTTCAACACAGTGACTTTGCCCCCAGATGATGCACCCCCGAGAGCGTGCCCGCATAGCCCTGGACCCCAACCCCTGCCTAATGAAGACGATAAAATTGTGAAACTGTGGGCCTTGTGGTTTTAAGGGGAGAAAGGCTCCGTTCCGCATCTGTGCCCTTCCCCCTCCGTGCTGGCGGGCCTGATGTTTCAAGTGTCCCAAAGATCGTTCCAGAAATACGATCACCCCAATGCTCGCTTTTCAAGGGCTTGTCGCACTGACCATTTTGGTGGCTTCTTCAAAATGGGAAGGATGGTGCAGGCTCTTTCACCTGCCTCCATCTCGGGGGCTCAACACCCCGAGGTGCCTGTGTTGTTTGGCCATGTGTCACTTCGTATGCTTAATGGCATTGCGTGCTGCCCCCAATCCCCTGGGCATGTGGGGGGTGGGAATTTCCCGGTGTTGCAGTCAACAAAAGGGCGGTTTAGGGGAGGCGAGCTGACGTGAAAGCCAGCGGGACGAAGCAGGGTGGAATGGGGAGGAAGTGCGAAATAGCTCGAGCCTTCCTCAGAGGGAGTCCAGACCCGGGTAGCGCTTTAGAAATTTTGGACGCAAGGTTCTGCATTTCAGGCAAGGGATGTGTCGCCCACCCATTTAAGGGGGGCCAGCGATTTTGTCATTTTCCACCACCTTGCCTGGCACAAGGTTCTTGTCACCCCGCCAGCGTGGTCTCGTTGCGGAGGCCGTCCACAGCTCCGACCCGTGTGTGGGCGGTCCCAACACAGATTAATTTCAACACGGCCTGGTTTCTCTGGGCACGTGATGCCACCAGAGGGACCTTGGGGGGGAAAGAAACCTGCACCATCCCTGCGATTTGAAGAGCAGTGCGCCGAGACTGACAGCCACCGTCACCACCAGAGACAATCCACCAAGCTTCCCAAGTGAGCTGTTCACAGAGTACTAGCGGCCTAGGCCGTGCTTACTAGTCCCATGTGTGTCGGTGGTCAGATGGACTTGCTTGGACACAGATGCCAGAATACGCGCTTGATATTTTGATGACACGTGGCTGGTCAGGGCAGGGATGTGGCTTTTCTGGAAAAGAAAAAGTGCTGCTACAGGCATCTGGTATTGGGGGCAAGGCAATGGCCATGATGTGGCGGAACCCATCTGTGTCCACCAGACGGAAAAAAAAAAAAAAAAGGCAACATTTCCGAAGGCCAAAGGCCTGACAATGCCGACATTCAGGCTTTTGGCTTTGGGTGGTTAAGGGTGGTCTAAAGTGTTTTTCTGCTCCCTAACCTGGTAGGACAGAAGGCTGATGCTAGACTGGCCGCTGTAACAGCGTGCAGGTCATCAAATGGTGGAGGAGAAGGGGTAGGGATGGGTCTATGGTGGTGTGGTGGTACTCGGGCGACGGGGTGGAGGCTGAAGCGGAGGCTGATCCTGATCATGATCTGATGAGAAATGGGCAGCTTAGGTACGCTTGGTGGTGGGTGGCAGAGGAGGAGGAAGGCGGAGACAGGTAGGGATGTGACAGTGGTTGGGAAAAGCCCGGATCGGTTTGTGGCCTTTTTTGGCAAAGTGTTCCCTCCATTTCAACTCAGCCATTCGGCTGCGTGTGGACTAGACATGTTGGTGGTGGTTTAAACACCTAAGATTCTTGCCTCTACTGAATGCGTTTACAGGCAAAAGGTGGGCATATGACATCTATGGTATGAATCTGAGCCTTGCTCAAAAAAGTCCCAGGACTTGGAGAGGTCATGGTCCTTTTCGACGGCGATAAGCGAGGAGCTGGTGTTTACGTGAATCGTGTGGCTGGCAGAATAATCTATGCAGCACTTGTGCGACTGCCTCTCCCTTTTTGAGGCGGGAGCCAGCCGTTACTGACAACTACCCCATCGTCTCCTCCTCGTTCCAGTGATGAATCGCTCGCAAGCAAATTCTGCTGAAAAAGACCACGTTGGATCCGGCATGTTCGTTATCATCAACTTCATCATCAAACACAGGTGGTCCTTCTCGTCCTGATATTCTGCATCATGGAGCTGCAGGTCTACATGCAACAGGTCATGCCAAGGCGGGGGGGGGACGTTTGCCGACCGCCCGAGATTTTTTGCCAATTGACCGGGCTTCCTTCTCCACCTCTGTTGGCATCAGTAAACTGGGCGTAGAGAGCAAAATATCCTCTTTGGCCTCTTGATCTTTTGACATGCACTTCTGACCCCAACCGCATTTTGTCATCAAAGAGGTCTTCAGAAAATGGTTTATCCACATTGGTGGGTACACGAAGTTGACAGTTTGGGCGCCTTCGCTTCATGTTAGACGGATTGCTGACGATTGCTGATGAACGACATTGTGGCCGTGACTGTGGAGGACGGAGAATGTAAGACTGCTGGATGCTGGTTGCATTAACCCACTGAAGAAAAGATTGGCGACGTTGGTCTTCCCTTACTGAGATTCACAGGGCCCTGACCCAGCGATGACAGGACCTGACATCATGGCAACGACGATCACGCTGGCTTGCGTGTTGTCGCCAGCCAGTACCTTCTCTCGTACCTCTACCTCCATGTCCTACACCCCTTCTTTGCTCGCTTTAATTACCTGCCATTTAGCTCATGTCCAGAAAGATAAAAATTTAAGAAGGTATGGAGAGTTTTTGACAGTCTCTTATTGAAAGACGGCAAATCACAAGCTATTCTTAAATCCATCTAATTTCCTACAGACAACTAGGAATCAGAAAACTGAAATTGTTTCTAGCGGAATACCTGTGAAAGTAATGCGGTCTGGTGGAAGAACCTATAAGACAAAATCTATACAGTGTTTCATTCTTCAGTCCCAGGGATATACAACAGCCGCAGAGACTAGGCATTGATAGTTTCATAAAATATATACAAGTGCGCTATCTGCGCCCAAACTGAGATTCACCGAGCGCAATAAAAAACTATTCAGAAGTTACACGGATGAGAAATTGTGTTTTTTGCAGCAATGACAAACGTGAACAGTTGCTTGAAAATATTGCACCAATGAAAATACACCAACGTAACTACAAAATTTCCTGTATCCAAATTTTAAGTACAAGGTGGCTATTTGAAAAAAACTGGGGCAAACCAAGTGCAATACTGCGATTTAAATGTTATACGGATAAGAAAATGTGGGTTTTGACCAAGGAAATACAATAGCAGTTACCACAAAATTCTGTATTCAAATTTAACTACATGGTGGCTCTTTGAAACAATAACTGGGCCGCACCAAAAGTGAAATTACAGCTATTTAATGTTATATCGGAATAATAAAGGTGGGTTTGTGCACCTATGAAATACACTGCAATTTAACTAGCAATTTCTGTATTCCTAATATAAGTACAGATGGGTCTTTGAACAAAAAAATGGGCTGCGCCCAAAGTGAAAGAAAACACCTAATTAAAAAGTGTATTACGGATAATAGAAGGTGGGTTTTGCACCTATGAAAACGACACCTGCAATTACTAGCAAATTTCTATATCCTTATTAAGTACAAGATGGGTCTTATGAACAAAAATGGGGCTGCGCCCAAAGTGGAGAAAACACCTAATTAAAAATGTATAGGATAAGAAAAGATGGGTTTTGCACATATGAAATACACCTGCAATTACTAGCAAATTTCTGTATACTAATATAAGTACAAGATGGGTCTTTGAACAAAAATGGGCTGCGCCAAAGGGAAAACACCTCATTTAAATGTGTACGGATAATAAAAGGTGGGTTTTGCACCTATGAAATACACATGCATTTACTTGCAAATTTCTGTATCCTAAATATAAGTCACAAGATGGGTCTTTTGAACCAAACCTGGGCCTGCACAAAATAATAGATATTATTTCACCTCAGGTGCGAGGTGTGCTGGCCAAAAAAGCTGGTGTAAAAAAAAAGACCATTTAAATGCTGGTTAAACAGAGTCTGGGCTGAACAATAATACACTCTCCTTTCAAAAACCTGCCTGCCTGCCTGCCTGCCTTCCTGCCTGCCTGCCGGTCCTGTCTCGTATGTCTGTGTTCGCCAGCACCCTTGCTGTACGCGCTAGATGCTTACTTTTAAAAAGTCTCTGTCTAACTACTAAGAGCTGAAATTCTCTAATCTACCTATGTTTAAATGTTCACATCTAAAAGCATAGTTTGTCTGTAGTGAATAAAGAGAACTGTGTCTTAGAGATGACCTGAGCTGAGCTTGTATTGAGGAGTGATCTAGCACACGTCCTGCTCTAATAGAGCACTGACACACTGTTGCTGAACAGAAAGCGCTGTTCTATGCAAAAACGAGGTCATGTGATTTTTCAGCCAATGATACAACCATAAACATCTACAGTTCAGACGTCACCACACCCAGCTCACCCCTGCTCTATGCTCTAAGCTGATTTGATGGCCACGCCAATAAATGCACATGATAACGGCGTACGCCGAAAATGCGTGATAGTAATAGAGTTATGCGCAGGATTTCTCACCTAATTTATCGCGTGTTCGGAATTTCAAATCAACCTAACAAAACCATGACGATTTCAACTTTGTCTAGTATAACGCTCGATACCTAGTTGGACCACATGCTGCCTTTTAAACAATAAACATGTTATAAAGGTAAACACATTCGACAAATTACAAACACCAGATGCGACCTTATTTATAGATTTTTATTTTTAGAAGTGAAAAAATTTTGACTCACCAAGGAATCATCACATTTACTTGGTTGGATAATTGCATGTAAACATGCTTTATTGCATTATGTAAGACCAGTGCTGGAACTATTTCTTTAATAAAAGGACACAAGGGATGTTGTTTGGAAGTGCTTTATTTTAATTAAAAAAAACTCATTTTCCGTTGTTTTTTGTTTTCCTTTACCTTTTATTCTAATGCCAGTAATGGAGGGTGTCTGACAGGATTGCCTCTCCTTACTAGCACTAGGCTTAGGTGTCATCCAGCTGTGCTCTTTTGTTACCCAAAGCTGACACTAACGCCTATGTACTGAAAAAGTCAGGTACCGTTCGTTAACATGAAAAAGTGGGACCCTCTAATGTTATGGATCTACTCTGTTAGGATGATGCTTTTAGAGTTGAAGAAACAATATCTATGGACCTTCCCATTCTGAAAATGTGTGCCTACATCTGCCAGTTTTACCTTGGCCAGACAATAAAAAATGGGGGGGACACAAATCGTTTTTTTTTTATAATTTTCTTGAATATTTTTTGATTAAACATAGTTAAAATAAAACATGTGGTCCCCCATTTTTATGACCAGCCAGTGGTAAAACCAGCAGCTGGCAGGTTTCTACTATCAGTATGCTAAGATCCATGGATATTAGCCCTTCCCATCCTAAGAATACCAGCTTGCAGCAGCCACAGCTCAAGATCATTACATTGAAGGTCTGACTTCTGATGGTAACCTGGTTCTTCCCAGTACTCCTTGTGCATGGATACTGGAGGTAATAGTGACAGGGGCGTTAATCTCAGCCTTGACTGTGACAAAATACTGGTGACCACTTCAAGCCCTAGTGATTTTAACTGAGAGGCATCTCTCAAAACCCTCATACTAACGCTGGAATGAAATGGAAGATAAAAACACAAAAACAAAAAAACACTTTATGTAAATAAAACAATCCCCTGACACTTTCCCTCGTTGACCATTCTATTAAGAAATGGATCCAACTTTAGTCAGGAAATATCTGATGTAGTTCCAACAGGTCGATTGTATTCAAACAAAAAGGAAAAACCTGTAGAAGAATAGAACACTACAAAAAAACATGGAAGCTCTAAGCTCGTTCACTGCACACTTTGAAGACATTATTGCAGTTCATCTTCTGGGTGATGCAAGAGAGTTAGGTTTCACATTGATGAAAAATGGTGGGAGAGGTACAGACCACAGTTGTAGAGCAATCTCCAGAGGGTTACTGGCTAAAACTGGATGGCCCCTCCCATCACCAGTAGTGTTATGTTGCCTAGTGCCAACAAAAATTACAAACCGCACCTATTAACCTATAACGCCTCATGCACCACTCACCTCACACCTATCACTCCATGGGAGTGTGTACAGAGGTGGGGAAGCGAGGTGATTGGGAAAAAGTGGATATTCTCTAATGTTTCTGTGGAAATTTCTGCAGAAACAAGTCTGTTTGGGCAGGAGAAGTCATCTTGGATGTCTAGGACGAATGGCTAAAAAAAAAAGGAGAGAAGAGAACCCAAGTCCAATCACAGAAGACAACACTTGAGTCCTGGTTGTAAATGCTGTCGACGGATCATGCTGCCGGTTCATGGCTGGCTTGTGTGACCGTTTGTGGCTCCCTGTGGTACCGCAATTACCCACCTGCTCTCTGTCCTCTCTGGTTTGCTTGTCCGTGTGTGTGCGACTTCCTCGTGGCAGCATTCCTGGTATTTAAAGGGACAGTGTCCAATTACCCTGCTCCGTGACCTGTGGACCCCTGGCTAATTAAGTAACTTCATGCCCCTTTGGTCAAGAGTAGTTTGTGGAGTTCTTCTTTGGTAGCTTTTACCCCTGTTTGCTGAGCTCTTGCTGACTTATCCCTAAAAGTTACCTGCATTAACCCTGCACAATCCAGCTGTCTGTTTCCTGCTGTTTCCTGACGTTGTTGTATAGTCTGCTACTACTGCTTTTATCTTTTTGCTCGTACCCAGGTCCGGCTACCTGACCTGGGACTGCGTTAACTATCTATGGCTATTCGCTGCTGTGTCCTGTCATGCACATCGGCTACCACCGTGAGCTATTCCCAGCTATGCTGCGGTTGGCCCAGAGGATTGCAAAACAAACGTTTCTAAACCTCTTCGTGTTTGAAAACGTGACAACTGTACTATAATCAATTACCTGCGATTGCTGCTGTTATACCACTTGTACTCATGTGCGTGCTCGCATTTGGTACATGGTCTGCTGTATTATTTGGACCTTAGGTAGTGGATTATAAGGTCTTGGTATTGGGTAATATTTTAATAACTATAATTCATATGAAATTACTTGCTCCGGTCACGTATAGGTGTATTATTTGGTAACTTTATGACTGTTATTTATAAGGTATTATTCATCAGTACATAGATGCATGCTTTTGAAAAAGTAATATTTGTCTGCACTTGTTTTTCATTGTACGGTGTACTTGTGAGGTGTTGGAACTGTATTTACATGGAATACAGGTTAAAAAATAGTGACAGGAACATACGTTTTTTTCCTCCGAAATTGCATGTTCGCAGTTATGATGTGCTTCAACTATGCTGTGTGAACCCATCCTTATTCGAGCAAAATGTAACACGGAGAGACCGTTGCCCCTGAAAGTTTTATTATTCCTAGCAACATCCCCCAGGTAAGTGACACGCACTTTCTGAATATGTCAATTGTACAGACAGATGTTTAAAAAAAAAAACTTAATTACCTTCTGATTTATGATCATGTAATTTGTGTGACATCTTTCATGCCTACATGACATGTCTAATTGCTATAATTGTTTAATGAAAATACAATTTGTTATTAAGTTGTAACACAGAAACACTGTGAGAAAAGCTTGCAAGTATTGATATCTGTTTCTGAAAAAGATGACATAAAAAATAATTAAGGTTTAGACACGGCCAAGATGAGGCAATTGAAAAAGTCATCTATATAGCAAAGTGATTTGACATTTCCCAGATAAAATGAACTATGTTATTTATTGTTGGCCCTTTTGTACCTGTGTGCAGAGACTTGCTATGTAGGCTTACTCACCTCATTTAAAAACACCTTGTTACGTTTTACTAATGAATTGGTCATATGGCTATATCAAAATATTGTAAGTAATGGTGTGACCTGAATTATAATGAATGACAGAGGTCAATAAAGCTAAAATACAATTGGTTCTCTTGTACCTTATTATAGATTATCATTAGATGAAGTAACCCTGAGGGCAAACAAATGAATAGCATATTATCCACAGTAGAATGTCATGTTGTCCATTTAGTGTGAGCCACCTTGTATTACATAATGTAGGTAGACCCACGGTCAGTCAAAAGACGAGTTACTATTTCTCGGCTGGCTGATCAAGGCATTGTGGACGAAAACGTGTCACATGAAAGGGTTGTTCCACCATAGACTTTAACAATAGAATCATGCAGTTTATAGGTGCGGTTCCCAGTGTCATCTCAGAATGGGGAGTGATGGTTCACGTGTGTTTTTGACTACCCGTTCTATCTATAGGAGTTCCAAGTACAGGTTAAGCAGTGTGTTTGGTTGTTACCTCACAACCTAATGAAACAAGGAATGGAGAGTTGTGCGTGCCATCACTATATTTCCACTTTTGCTGAGACTTTCGGGGGGCCCTTCCAAAAGGAGGGACCAGCACTATAAGACCTTAAATTGGTTATAGCCTACTGATATGTACATTAAAAAAAATAGGGTCTTTTTTTTAAAGGGTTGTAATCAATACATTAAATGGTATTCACTAATAAGGGGACAGTGAAACAATGCCAACTTTGCAATTGGAGTCATTTGCAAGCTGTCTGTTTTCACAGGAATCCCTTATCTTCGTTTCTGGTAAACACTGCTCCCAGTTGCCCGGTCCAGATCTCACCTCCTTGACATTTCATTGGCTGATGCTTTTACTAATTTACATTCTAGTTCGGCACCTCGGTCATATCTCTGGATCGCGCATTCCTTCCTCTCTCACTCAGAATAAGCTGGCCGGCAACAATTTCACTCTATACAGTCACCAGTACTAATTGAAACTGCAGGCTTCTTCTACAATCAGAAAACGGAAGGAATTGTTGCCTCTGTGCCTTAATGGCTCCTGCGTGTAAGGGGCCGGCAAAAATTTTTACTTTGTAAAGCTAGGAGCTTCCCCATTGACACTGCAACTACATCTTCATTTCAGTAAACTAGCAGAATTGTGCATCGGTGCCGTGTGGTAAATAGAAGGGTGGACCAGGATCTGTGCTGCTCTGGATGAGTTCATTAGAAGACTGGATTCAACTGTAACAAGCCAGCTGTGAGAGGAGAAGAGATCAGTGCTCTGTGTCATAGAAGACTGTCTAGACTGAATGCAGGCTGTGTATGTTAAAATCCACTATATTATAAAAAGCACTTAAAAATGGTATACTTGCAATGTGGTGTTCGAGGTCCCTCTCCGCTATACATCTTACATCTCTAATAAAACCACCCAACAAATCAAATTTCTTTATGCAATTATTCATTTGCAAAAATATTTCTACTTGTCAATTATTTCTTTAAAAAATTTGCGTTTATTCACAATTCCAAAATATCTTCTAACAAGTATAAATCACTTCAATCAAGATTATGGCAGAAGTGTAAGAACATTCTGACTGTTCTGTCCTGTGTGGAGACAAGTCAATCCTAGCTGTTAGCCTCTTAGGAGCAGTAGCTGCCATGATCCTTTTTCCCTGTTAGCATCTTGCTATGTTTCGAGGCTAAAACACCTCTTTGGTCAGCTTGACAAAGAGTGTGTTCAAATGAAAAAAATATTTTTTTTCAAACTAATCTGCAAATTTAACTGGCAATTGTTTAATTTTTTTAAAAGGAAACCCTGGGGAAAAAAAAGATCACCCCAAAAATTTTGTTTACACAATTTCTTCCAAATTCAGCAATACCCTATATGTGGATGTAAACTGCTGTTTGGGCAGGATGGCTGGGCATACAGGGATCGGCGAGCGCTATTTGGTTTTTGGAAACGCAAATAGATTTTGGTGGGCTATTTCGCGATTACAAAGCCCAAAGTAACGGAACAAACAGGGTTAAAACGTTCCAGGAAGTCGAACCCATTTTGGTTTTTTACATCGCTCTTGGATCTTTTCTTAGGGGTTGTACTGTGCTATTTGGGTACAAAAGTGATCCACGGTTTTTTTTTAGCATTGTCCATGAAATAGGGGGGAAAAAAACGCAGTTTTACCATTGTTTTTCGGACTTAATTTTCATAGCGTTTTGCACGTGAGGTTTTAATCCCAGGATAACTTTATATGCGGTCGGTACAATTACAATGATATAAATTTTACATTTTTTTACCTTTACAACCAAATAAATGTCTTTAAATAAAATTGTGTTTTTATGTCATCATTAATCTGAAAGCATAACTTTTTTATTCTTCTGTATATGGAGCTGATTAAGGCGCTTGTTTTTTGTGTGGGTGGCATGAGGTTGCGATTTTATTGGTACCATTATGGGGTGCTTTTATGATGCTTTCGTTCGCTTTTTACCATGGTTTTGTGAGGCGTTTGCACAAAATACATCAATCCTGTAGTGTTTTTTATTTTATTTTTTACAGCATTCACTGTTTGGTAGAAATGACATGTAGCTTTATCCAGCAGGGTCGATACGGATAACAGTGATAACCAATTTGTATATATTTTATGTTTACTGCTTTTACACAATAAAAAACACTTTTATCAAAAAGTAAATCACGTTTTGCATCGATATAGTCTGAGAGCAAAAACTTTTATATTTTTTTGTGTATAGTGGTATGTAAGCAGCTTGTTTTTTTTTGTTTTGATGTTTTTATTGGTGTAATTTTTTATAGTTTTAAATCCTTTTTTTGAAAGGCAGGGTGGAAGAAAATTACCGCAACCCTATAGTAGTGTTTTTTTTATTTTTAACAGCGATACCCAATTTATATTTTTTTCATGAAGATGCTTTAAAAAACATTTGTTTTTTATTGTGTTAACAAAATTTTTGCATAGTTAACTAGCATTAGTTAGTAGCCCATCATTTTTTATTTTCCGAAAATATAGAGCCTTTTTTGCTCTGGGGGAGAGTAAACTGACGTCGACATTTATTAGACTTTTTTTTATCGCTTTTTTTCCATCGGACAACAACTGTTGGTGCAAATTATTAGGAAGTGAAAGAAAAACAAGATGACTGTCAATCTTCCTTGCTCCTGGAGCTCCATGCACAAATCTCTCTTCGTGGGGTAAGGATGATTACTGAGAAATGGTCAGGAAATCAGCCAGAACTATATAGGTGGTCCTGGTCACTGATCTGAATAGAGCTAGGACCACTAGTCTGTAAGATTACCGTTAACATCCTGCAGGGCACGCAAGGTCACCCTGCTCACGCCAGTACATGTCAGGCCTGTTTAAAGTTTTAAATTGACCATCTGAACTATCCAGTGGAGGCCCATGGGAGAAGGTCATTTGGTTAGATGAGACCAAAATGAAACTTTTCTGGGATCAACTCCACTTAGCAGTTTTGGAGGAAGATGAAGGATGATTATAAACCCCAAGAAACCACTGTCCAACTGCGAAGATAGGACTGGAAAACATCATACTTTGGGGGTGTTTTTCAGCAAAGAGGACTAGGGACAACTGCACTGTGTTGATGGGACGTGATTGATGGGGGGTCATGTATTACAAGATTTTGGCAACAACCTCATTCTTCAGTAAGGCATTGAAGAGTGGATAATGGCTGGGTCAGCGGATGGAAAATAAGGAGTGGGCTGCGTAAGAAGCATATCAAGGTCTTGGAGTTACTTAGGCCAAGTCTCCAGGCCCTCAAAAATTCTTTGGAGGGAGCTGAAAACTCAATGTAAGCACAGCAACAGCGAACTTGAAAGATATGGAGAAGATCATGTATGGAAGGAGTGGGCCATATCCATGACTGCAGTAGTGTGCGACTTGGGTCAAGAACTACAGGAAAACGTCTGTCTGACCTCTGTAATTGCAAACAAAAGTTACTGTACTAAATTAAGTTCTGTTTTTCTTTTGTATCAAATGCTTATTTCATGCCATTTTATTTCAAAATTACTTATTTTAAAATCCATACATTGATGTCTTTCTAAGATTTTTTATCATATCACAGTTGAAGTATACCATATGATAAAATTACAGACTTCTCCATTCTTTGTAGGTGTGAAAAATTGCCAAATGGCCATTGTTTCAATTACATTATTTCCCCCAATGTATAGGTTTATTTGATTTGGTGGCAGGATTTTCATAAGTAAAAGCAGGAGTAAAATAATGGTAGAACTCCATGAATGTAAAAGTCTTTTTTACCCGCCTAATTCATGGTTGTGTGTACAGAGCTGTCAAATTAACTGAATGTCGTCAAGGGTATTATGCTGTTTAGGAATCTTGTCAGGTTTTACTTTTCCATTTTACTGTAACGGGAAGTGGTAGTGGATCCACTGGACCACCGCAAGCAATGGTGTAGCCAACGACCAGGGGTGCAGAATCTAAATAGGGTCCCGGTTATTCACCAGAGCCCGCCGCAAAGCGGATGGACTTGTGCGGTGGCTGGAGTCTACCAGTGTCGCAACCCCATGACGTGACTTGCCTGCAGGTGGGCAGCCATGGTTTAGCGTGGTACAAAATCGTTTAAGACGAGAACGTAGTCGGGGACACGGCTGTAAGGTCAGGACAGGCAGCAAGGTTCGGGTTCGAGGGACAGAAGGTATGACGGAGACTCTGGAAAACACATTTCTCAATAGGCAATTGACAATAACAGATCCGGCAACCGTTTTGTCAGGAAGGGGCAAGCTTAAATAGGTGGGAAGACCGACCAGCAATCACCCAATTACCGGTGCCCTGGCCCTTTAAATGGTAACAGAGCCGGACGCGCGGCCCTAGGAGGCGGGGAACGCACTTGCCGGGAAAAGAGACAGGAGCTTCGGCAGGAAGCGTGGTCCGGGTAAGGTAAGACAGGACCTGGCTGGCTGGCAGAGAGAGTGTGCTGCTGCCCGACATTCGGGGTCGCGGCGACGCTCGCCGGAGGGTCACCGGGTGCCCGGCACTGTTAACAGTACCCCCCCCCCCTTTGGCCTACCCTTTTCTGGCCTGAAGGAATCTCCGAATAATATCACGATCCAGAATATTGTCTATCTAGTTCCCGGGACCTCTCTTCAGGCCCGAACCCTCATTAGTCAAATGAGGGGAAAAACCGCTTCCCACTGACCCGTCTTCTTATCCAGAATTCCTTTACAGTAAAGACGTTGGCGCCGTCGGCCTCAGGTGTAGGGGCGAGATAGTAGCAAAACTTACCTGAGAGAACCGATTCAAGATGACGGTATTCAGTAGTGAGGGACCATGGAAGGGAATTCGGGACCGGCATAGTGGGGGGAAGGCGGGCTTATATGTCCGCTGGGTTTGATGCGTGTTCAGAACTCGGATTGTCCCAGAAACAGGGACCAAGCTTATAGCTGGGGACCTTGAGAGGATATATCGAGCCGACAACCACACTTTGTCACCCGGAGTGAAAAATGGGAGAAGGGTCTTCGTTTCCTGTCGGCTTGTATCTTTGTTACGAGCGGAGGCCCGGTGTTAGAGACTTGGCATTTCTGTTACAGATGGCTGTTTAGGTCCTGGTCCAACCCATCTACGGCTGGGCCCTCGGAGGCGGCACCGAGAGTGGGAGGGTGTGGGCATGGATGTCGTCCGTAGACATGAAGAAGGGAGCGGGCACAGGCAGATTTCGAGTCTAAAGAGTTGTAGGAAAAATCGGCCCAGGGTAACAAACTAGACCAATCGGTCTGACGTTGCAGAGACGAAGTCGGCGCAGGTGAGCCCAGAGTCTTGATTAACCCCCTCTACTTGACCCATTAGACTGAGGATGGTAAGGCCAAAGAGAAAATTGAGCTTCCACTTGGAGTTGGGCGAGGGGGGGCCGGGGCGCACCGAACTAGAAACAAATTGGACCCCCCGATCCAAAACACTGTGCTATAGGGAAGCATGCTAGCGGGAAGGATGTGTTGAAAAAAAAACAGTACTTGGCGAGACAAGAGCAGAGGGGTAGGCCTGGGCAGAGGGATAAAGTGGGAGAATTTTGGGAGAGAAACCGATCTGTAAACCACCCTGATAATGGTATTTCCAGCGGAAGGAGGGAGATCGGTGTTTAGAGTCTATAGCCACATGGGGTCCAAGGACAGCTGGGAATCAGCAATGGCTGAAGCAGACTTGCTGGCTTGAGACGAGGCGACTTGTTACGGGCAAAAAGGTGGTGGCAAGATTCCACGAACTCACGAACATCTTGGGTCAGACAGGGCCACCAAATAAAACCGGGTGTGAGCGGGAGCAAGATTCTGAACCCTGGGTGACTGCCACATGAGAGCAATGACCAACGACAATATCCTCTTCCGTTGGGCCGGACGAACTCATATGTCTTGCCAGGGAGGAATTGTTTGAGGTTCTACGGGCGCAGCAGAAATAAACGTTCTGAGGGATAATGTGCCGATTGGAGCGGGGTTGTCCCCCAATCACGTCAGAGAGCAAGGGAGAGGCGTCGGCTATGACATTTTTTTCGCTAGGCTGAAATGAATAAGAAATTGAACGGAGAACAGGAATAGGGGTCATCGAGCTTGGTATGTCTGTTCAGTCGTTGGGCTGTCTGGAGATATGCAGGTTTTTATGTCGGTGTAGATATTGCGCCATTCCTCAAAAGCCAGCTTGATGGCCAGTAATTCGTAAGTCGCAATGGAAGTAGCTCCTTTTGCTGGCAAGAAGGTTTTGGGAAATATAAACCACATGTGAGGGTTCTTGCCTTTGGGCCCTTTTTGAGTAAGCACAGCCTCGGCCCCCAAAGTGGAGGGCATTCGACCTCTAGAAAGGACGGTTTCTTCAGTATCTTGGCCGGGGAAGTAAGGGTGCAGAGGACAAAGGCCGACTTTAACTTAGAAAAGGCTTCTTTCTGCCGAGGCCGGCCAGAGCTTCGGATAGCATTTCTCCTGGTTAGCGCCACTTATAGGTGATACCAGCGAGGAGAAATGTGGGATCAACTGTCTATAGTAATTGGCGAAACCCAAAAACCATTGTATGGCTCGGAGACCCACAGGTCGTGGCCACTGTAGAACGGCAGAAATTTCGCCGGGGGTACATCTGCAGGCCTTGTCAGAAATGATGTAGCCGAGGAATTGTTGTCATCCAGATAGACATCTAAACATGTGTACAGAGATCCTGAATATGTCGTTGACAATTCTTGGAACGACGGCGGTGCATTGCAGAGTCCAAAGGGTTATGACATGGTACTCAAGGGGCCGTCCGCGGGGTTGTTGACGGCGGTCTTTCCATTCATCACCCTCACGAATACGAGCATGAGATTGTTAAGCCCCATGCAGATCCATTTAGAGAAAATCTTGGATTCCCCGAAGCCGGTCAAAGAGTTCTGTGATAAGGCACGTGGGTAACGGTTCTTTACGGTAATTTTTGTGAGCCCCTGAGTAGTCAATGCAAGGATGTAGGGAACCATCCTTCTTTGTTACGAAAAAGAACCCGGCCCCAGATGGAGAGGAGGACTTGCATAGAAATCCCTTCTTTGATGTAGGCAGACATAGCCAAGGTCTCTGGTACCGATAATGGGTAAACCCTGCTCCGTGGAGGAGACGTTCCGGGCAGAAGGTCAATAGGGCAGTCATAGGGGGCGATAAGGAGGGCAATGTTAGACTTTCTTCTCGGAGAGAAGAGTCCGCAAAATTCTTTTGATACGGAGCGGAAGACCCACCACAGCATAAGACGGTACAAGGAGGAAGAAGCGGGAGAAGCACCGGGGCGAGGTGCCACCAGACAGCGAGACAGACATTCTGGCCCCCAACACAAGACTTCGCCCGTTTGCCAGTTGAGCACGGGAGCATGGTGCTGGAGCCACGGGAGACCAAGAGGAATGGATGAAGAAGACTGAGGTAATACATAAAATGCAAGTCTCTCCTTATGCAGTGCCCCCACTTGAAGGAACAGAGGTTCAGTTACGAACCGGGTCTGGATAATGAGGATATCCCCACTGACAGAGGAGATCTCAGGGTTTCTCCAGGCGGGCACGGGAGAGGTTATGCTGGGACAAAGGCAGCATCCAAGAAATTTACAGCCAGCCGAGTCCAGGTAAGCAAGAGGCTTGAAGCTCGGAACCTGGACCCTAGTTGCCGACTAGCACACGGGTATGGTAAAAGGAGGAGAGGCCTTCCTCTCACCTAGGGATCCCTCTCCCACGTATCCTAGGTGTGTGCGTTTCCTGAACGCTGAGGACGAAGTGAGCAGCATCTGTGGAAATGTTCAGGGCTGGCACAATAGAGACAAATGTTCTCCTCACGTCTTCGGGATAGCTCCTGAGAGGACAGGTGGGCTCTATCCATGGTGTAAGCCACGCCAGGGAGCAGAATCTAAGTAGGTCCCGGTATTCACTGAGCCCGCCATGCAAAAGCGGATGGACTTGCTTGTTTCGGCGGAGTTCTACCAGGTCGCTACCCCTGATGTGACTTACCTGCGGTGGCAGTCAAGGTTTAGCGTGGTACAAAATCGTAAGACGAGACATAGTCGGGGACAGGCAGTAAAGTCAGGACTGGATGGGAAAGGTACCGTGGTCGAGGGGACACGTAGGCAATGAAGGTTACGGTACACGGTATGGACAGAAGACTCTGGAACGCTTTCTCATTAGGAATGGCTCTAAAGGAGCGGGCAAAACACATAGTTGGACCTATTAGATGATTAATAAGTCTTCATTCAAGAAGACCAAAGGGAGGTATAAGGTCCCATCTACAAGGTTTTCAGTCGCATTTTCAGATGGTTTTCGGATTTGAATACTGTCTGAAAACCGACTGTCAACCTTCTGCATAGACTTCAATAGAAAATATGTTCAGCAGTCCACACTGTACGGATTTTCTGCTGGACGTCTTTTTACACCTTCTGAAAAACTTAGTACTGTCATTCTTCCGCCCAGCTTTCGAGCAGAACATGAACTATTCAATGTGAAGGGGGGTGGCTGAATCCGCAAACCGTGGCCAGAAGCCATCCCCTTTTACGTGCAAAAAAACGCCAAAAAACTGGTTGAATAATCCAACTGGTATTTTGTCAGTGCCGTGTGAACGCACCCTAGGAAAGCCAAAGCCAAGTGAGGAAAATGAACATTTACTCACAGATTACAAGTGATCAGTGGGATTCCCAGTAGAGGGACTCTTTGTTGTCAACGCAATCTCAAGCAATCGTTTTAATAGGTACGGTCCAAAGTGTAGAACCTCTTTAAACTTTGCAATACCTTTACAACATACTACATCACAACAGCAGGATGAAACACTGGCTGTTTTAATGTATTACACACAGTGAAGGGAATCAATCAATTCACAGAAATTGCACCTTTGTCTTATAATGTCTTCAGGTTGCTATCTGGCAGGTGCTATGGGGACCCGGTTCCCCATATAGTATAAACTTCATAAACGTTTTGTGCCGCTCTAACATTCACATATTAATCACATTTTGATTGCTTATGGCATTTCCTTCAAACAACAACCTGTTGTTCCAGAGGTAGATATATATACAGTTCATTCACATATATAGTCTTATTTGTTAATCTACATCACCATTTAGAACTCAAAGTAAAAAATAGCTCCCGGCGCTCATCTATTTTAAAACTCCAGGAGATACAAGGAGTTTTCAGGAAAAAATGTTTAATACATAAACAGATCCTAAAAAAGGTTATAATCCTTTCACTTAACTACATAAAATTAAAATCCTGTGACGCGTTTCTCGCCGTACCCGGGCGCTACCTCAGGATTGTGATTACCACACACAATTCTGAGGTAGCGCCCGGTTACGGCGAGAAAACGACTGTCGACGTGATTCTTAATTTATTGTTTGTGAAAGGCTTATACCTTTTTTTATGATTGTTTATGTATTAAACATCTTTTTCATGAAAACTCCTTGGTATCACCTGGAGTTTAAAAATTGATTGTATAGATGAGAGCGACGGGGGAGCTTATTTTTTACTTTTTTTTGGGAAGGTTTCTTATGGTCTATGCCCGCTGCCACATGTTGTGTGGTTTTGGAGAACGAGTTCCACGGCTGCCGCAGGTGAACCGTATGGGTTGTTCTACACGCGCTTATGATGAGTTTGTGCCTCTAAAATAGCTGCACACTGCACTGGGTGAGTCTATACATATAAGTGTATTTCACCAATATCGTTTTGATATACTTCACTATAAGGAGCGCCCCTCCGTGGTTTTTTCTCTCTTTTCATACATCACCATTTAGGATGAGCTGAGACTGAAGTGGCAGCGTTTCTACAGCATGATGACATACACTCAGCTCGTCCAAATGATGATGTATATATGTGAATGAACAGTATATACAGTATATCACTGGAACAATAGGTTGTCTACTATATATTGCATTGTCTAAATGTTTGAATGAAATGCCATAAGCAATGAAAGAGTAATTCATATTTGAATGTTAGAGCGGAACAAAACATTTATGAAGTTTACACAGTGAAGGAAGAACAGGTGTTTCTCAAATGGGTGACAAGGTGGAATAACAGAAGTTTACTTTAGCACACTTTATACTCCTTTACCAACATCATGAAGTAACTGTTCGTCATATGTCGGGAAGGGGTTAAAATCCCAGCTCACACTATAGTTTCCAAGATAACCGCCCTTACTAGAGCTCAGCACACAGTCTGTCATAGAGTTTGTGATTCCTACTGTACCAATGGTGTCTGTGCCTAGTAGAAACACTTTCTCTCTTAGTTTCATGCAGTTCTACGGTTAAGGCGTATTGCAGGCTAGGCCTCTATGTAAATTATCTGTCTTCTGGACCCTAAGTGGTTTCAGTATCTACTCTAATGGCACAGATGGGGGTTTATCTTTCTTCAGGCTCTGTGCTATGGCAAGCCCTACACAAGCTGCATGCGCACTTTCCCATCGCTATATTAAATGTACATTCAATGTAACCAAAGGGTTAATGAGAAATAATTATGCATCTGTATCCACTTTTATCAGGATCTCTTCCTGAAGTCACATCCCTGCATTCTAACTTATTTGGCTGATTCAGTAGATATGAGCATTGAATAGGGCTCTGGTGAGGTGATGCCTAATTTACCATGGATGACTCTATGACAGGCAAACTGCTAGAGGAGCAAGCTTTTTGAAAGAAATGGATTCTCAGTTTCTATACTGAGTCAAGTTCCACACACAGCTATACCCACTATGCCCATGAATATAATGATACAACAAGCTGTGCCTCCTGAAATAAATAATAAACTGCACTATACCCCCTAAATTAAATAACACACACTGTGACCCCTAAAAGTAATTGTATTGTATATTCTTTCTGCTGAAATTAATTCTAACATGTACTGTACCCCCTGAAAACAATTATATTACATACTGCACCCCCTGAAATTATAATATAAAGTGGACAGTGAGACTCATAATGTAAGGATCACTGGTGGGTTTGGGCAGTGTAGCGGTAATGCCAGGATCATTGGTGGTCCAGTGCAGTTAAGGGGTTAAAGTATGGATTCATGCTGGTCTGGGGCAGAGAAAGGCATAAAGCAAGGATCGCTGGTGGTCTAAAGCTGTGGAGGGGGTGTAAGGCTCCCTTGTAGTTTATGATCTAATGTTATTTTGAGGATTTCTAGGGAAAAGATGTGAAGGGGTTAATACTGCATATCTGGGTCCAGTGGTTACTCATCTCCACAGACTCTAGTGTATTCCTGTGAGAAAACTGCAGGCTACTAGATGGTCCTATTGCAGATGAATGTAGTTGACGTATGGTGGTAGTGTGGTGCACCGGCGCTTAATAACAGCAGACAACACAGTTTCTCCGGGAATAATTTAGGCTTTACTTACAGTACTCTTCGTGTGGATGTTATATAGCAAATCAGCAAGGCATCTGCCTCTGTAGCAGGTCTCAGACCTCCTCTCTCTGGACACTTACCAAAATTATTTATATTTGCCAAATGCCATAATGATGAGAGAGAATTTTTAAGGCATTTTTATTACTTTCTGCAAAGTCAAAAGTTTATATACACTAGGATTACTATGCCTTTAAACAATTTTGGGCAGCCCATATGATGATGTCATGTCTTTGGAAGCTTATTGGCAACATCTGAGTTCATTAGAGACACACCTGTGGATGTATTTTAATTAACACACTGCTTCTGTGTGTCACATCATGGTAAAGTCTAAAAAAAACAGCCAAGATATCAGGAAGAGAATTGTGGATTTTCACAAGTCTGGTTCATACTTGGGTGCAATTTCCAGATACCTGAAGGTACCTCAGTTTTCATTTGTACAAACAAATTATACGCAAGTATCAAGATAGGGAATGTTCCAACCATAAGACTGCTCCGTAAGGAGATGGGTTCTGTGTCTCAGAAATTAAAACATTGCTTTAGTTGGACAGGTACATATCACCATGAACCCAAAGCAAAAGACTTTGTGAAGTGCTGGTTTAGAAGTTTGGTAACATTGTGTCATTATCCACAGTGAAACAATACTGTATCAACCTAGGCTGAAGGCACTCTGACCAGAAGAAGACATTACTCCACAGAGAAACACTACTACAAACCAGGTTAATGTTTGCAAATGCACACAGGAACAAAGACTACATTTTTGGGACACATGTCCTTTGGTCTTGACGAAACTAAATTGAATGTTTGGCCCATAATGACCTCATTAGTTTGTGGAAAAAGGAGAAGTTGGAAGCCTAAGAACACCATCCCAACTGTGATAAACACAGGGGTGGCAGCAATCATGTTGCAGGGTTGTTTTGACACAAGGTGGGGGGACTGGTACACTTCACAAAATAGTTGGCCCATCATGAGGATAAAAGATTATGTGGCAAATACTGAAGCAAACATCTCAAGACATCAGCCAGGAAGTTAAATCGTGGGTGGAAATGGGTCTTTCCAAATGGACAATGCCCCTGACGCATACTGCCAAACTGGTTACAAAGTGGCTTAAGGAAAACCCCAAATTAATTATGACTCCCCCCCATTTGTCACTGTACTGACCCCCCCATGTGCCTGTCACTGTACCATACTCTTCAAGTGTCCTTATTTTGGAGGGACAGTCCCTATTTCTAACCCTTGTCCCTCTAGCTCTATAAATGTCCCTCTTTTTCATTTTGGAAATAGATTTGTGTCAATAAACTATCTTGCTTTAAAAAGTATCTGATTGCTTCCTCGCTGTATATTACATAACAACTTACTTAATATTTCATCATTGGATACCATGCGATCCTGAAAATGTGTACTTTTTGGCTATCTAAAGAGTTGGCATGTATTTGTTTGGGCATGGTTAGAGGCGTGTTTTGGTGTGATTTCATGTGTTTGGGCATGGTTAGAGGCGTGGCCTGATGTGTCTCTCTTTGCAATTTCTCAAAGTTGGGAGGTACGCTGTACTAACCCCCCACATGTGCCTGTCACTGTACTGATATCTACCCCCATATGGTAAGGTAACCAGAAATTTTGGGATGTGCACCTCCCCACGAAAATTTGCATAGACCACTCCTTTGTTATACCAAGCCACACCCCTTTCACTAAAGGTCAGGTCCACCACACCCAATTACCGTGTTATGGCTCTTGAAGAAAGCTAATTGAGGGATTTTGCATCAGCCGGCTGTCCTGGACATTGGATAGACTAATCAGCAACCAGGAGAGCTGGGAGATGCTGCAAAACTGTACCTGAAGCTAAACCATTACATTACAATTAATATTTCCACCATACAGTGACCATATAGTGGTAGACAGACTCTATGCTATCGCCATACAGTGACTATACAATGGTAGATACCAGTGTACACAGGCACTAGAGACACATAACTGATTACAGTGCAGTTACAGTTAAGGACTCACAGGTTATGTCTTTTCTGATCGTAGTCATTCACTTTCCTTATTCTTCTCCATACAGCCCAGAGCATCATGACGTCTGATTCCGGCCATGAATCATTCCTGCAGAATTTACCACACAAATATTTTAGAATCCTCACTTTTTCAACACTTTTATACCTATTATTCCTACTCGGGTTGTGCTATATACCCATAATGGGGATCTACTGTATATAGAAAAGCTTAGTAACTTGCTTTCCTATGGTAGGAAAGTCGGATGCCTGCTGTTGGGGATGGGGCGTCTCCCATCATCCCTATATAGGCCCCCACAAGGTAGGTATATATGTCCCCCTAGTAGATTATAGGTACATAGGGCCCCCAGTCTGTAGGCAGGTATATGCCCCCCATAGTCTGTAGGCAGGTTTATGCCCCCGTAGTCTTTAGGCAGATATACTGTATGCCCCATAGTCTGTAGGCAAGTGTATGTCCCTATAGTGTGTAGGCAGGTATATGTACCCCATATTATTCTGTAGGCAGGTTTATGCCCCCATAGTCTGTAGGCAGGAATATGTCCCCCATATTATTCTGTAGACAGGTATATGTCCTCCCTAGTCTTGCAGCATTCCAGGTACGGGTTAAAAATAAAAAAAATTATGGTACTCACTTCTCCCCTGACAAGGATCTTGCTGCTCTGTGTCACTTTTCCCGAGGGGAAAAATTTTTTGGGTACTCTGGGGCCCCCCGGCAGGGACTTGGAAGCCCCCAATGAAATGGGGGATTGGGGGGTTCCCGCCAGGATATTGCCAGGGCCCGGGGCCCCAGGGGAAAAAAAGGGAAAAAATGTCCCGCCCAAAAGGGAAAAGTCTGGTCGCCTTACCATATGGTTCCCCTGTTTTGGCGGCAATTTTTTTTTTAAAAGGGGTTTCCTGTTAACAATTGTATTTAACCCATTAAAGGGGCCCCTGTAATTTTTGGTAAATAAAGCTTTCAGAGGGCCCGGGGTACAAATTTATCTAAAAACTAAAATGGCAAGAATTTGGTAAAAGTGAAAAGGTTTAAAAAACAGGAACAGTTTTAAAAAGGGGGGGGGTATTAAAAAAAATCATTTTGCGTGGTGATACTTATTTGGGGGAAAAACACAGTCAAATAAAGTGGTATTGATATGTGGTCATGAAAGTTTTCTTTATTATTTAAATCACTTTTGTATGGTGATATGTGGGCATGGTTTGCAAATATTTTCAGTCATATGGGTGGTGAAAATTGGTCATTGGGGTTTTGGTATTATTCAGTGGGCTTGTGGGGGGATATGTGGTAATGGGGGTGGTGGTAATTTTTCAAAAAACTAGTGGTGGGGATATTATAATGGGGTGGTTGGTATAATTTAGTTCCCCTATGTGGGGGTGATTATTGGGGGTTTTGGGGTTCGGGGATTTTTCGTAACTATGGGGGTGGGGATATTTGGTCATGGGTTTTGGGGAAATTTTTTTTCAGGTTTACTAGTGGGGTGGTTTTTGTGGGGCATGGGGTTTTTGGTATTTTTTCATCCCATAATGGTGGGGGAAAGTGGTCATGTGTTTTGGGATTTCTAAATTTAGTCACTATGTGGGTTGGGGAAATGTATAATGGTGTTGATTTATTTAGCCCCCTTTTTGTGGTGGTGATTGTGGTCCAAAAGGGGTTGCAGTATTATTCAGTCCCTATTGGTTGGGGATAAAGTTGGGGCATGGTGTTGCCCTATTTTCAGTAAATGTTTTTTTGGGGGGATAAAGGGGGCCCTGGGGTGGTTTAATTTTTTCCCGTCCCCTAAAGTGGGGGTGATATTTTTGATAATGGTGGGGGTTTAAAATTTATCACTATGTGGTGGGGATTTTGTGGTTTATGGTGTGGAAAATTTTTTTCAGTAAAATATGTGGTGGTGATAAGTGGACCAAAAAGGGTTTTAGTATTATTCAAATAAATTTTGTGGGGGTGGGTATGTGGTTGGGTGTGGAATTTTTTTTATTCAGTAACTAAGGTGGTGATATGTGGTTTATGGTGTTTCAGGTAATTTAAATTTACTATGTGTTGGTGAAATTTTTTTCATGGTTTTTTGCGGTAAAAATTTTTTTCCCGCCACTATGTGGTGGGATAAAGTGGGCATGGTGTGGGGGGTTATTTAACAGTCACAAAGTGTGGGGATAGGGAAAACATGGTTTTGCCCTAAATTGGGTTTATAAACCCCTTTTGGTGGTTTAAATGTTTCATTGGGGGGGGGAATTATTTTTAGTCACTTTTTTTGGTGGTTTATGTGGTCATGGTGTGTGTTATTTTTCAGTCCCCATATGGTGGGGTTAAAGTGGGCATGGGGTGGTATAACTATTCAATTAACTAGTGGTGGGGGATATGTGATAAAGGGGTGGTTTATATTTTTCATCCCCAAAAAGGTGGTGATATGTTGGGCATTAAATGTTGGGGGTATTAATTTAGTTTCCCATGTGGTGGGGGGATTTGGGGCTGGTTTGTGGTATTATACAGTGACAAAGTGGTGGTGATATGTGGTCAAAGGTTTTGGGTTTGGGATTTTTCGAAACTATTGGTTTGGGGATATTGGTTTATGGTGTTGGGTAAATTTTTTCAGTGAAATATGTGGTGGGATATGGGGGTATGGGTTGGGGGTAAATTTTCAGTCACTATGTGGTGGTGAAATTTATAATTGGGGGTGGGGATTTTTTAGTCACTATTTTTAGGTGGTTTTTTTGGTCATGGTGTTGCGGGATTATTCATCACTATGTGGTGGGGATAAATGGGCCCTGGGGTTGTTTGGAAAAATTCATTTTACTATGCGTGGTGAAAATGGATCATGGTTTTGGGGTATTTTCCCCGTAACTATGTGGTGGTGTATTTTGGTCATGGGGTGGAAATTTTTTTTTCAGTTAAATATGTGGGGTGTTATGTTGGGCTTTTGGTGTTGTGGTATTATTTTAGTGACTTGTTGGTGGTGAAAAAGTGGTCATGGTGTGGTGGGATTTTAAATTTTTCACCCATTTCGTGGTGATATGTGATCTTGGTTTTGCGTATTGTTCAGTAACTATGTGGTGGTGATATGTGGTCATGGTGTGGAATTATTTTTCAGTCACTATGTGGTGGTGTTATGTGGTCATGGTGTTGTGGTATTATTCAGTAACTATGTGGTGGTGATATGTGGCAGTATTATTCAGTCACTATGTGGTGGTGATATGTGGTCATGGTGTGGAATTATTATTCAGTCACTATGTGATGGTGATATGTGGTCATGGTGTTGCAGTATTATTCAGTCACTATGTGGTGGTGATATGTGGTCATGGTGTTGCAGTATTATTCAATCACTATGTGGTGGTGATATGTGGTCATGGAGTTGTGGTATTATTCAGTCACTATATGGTGGTGATATGTGGTCATGGTGTGGTGGTATTATTCCGTCATTATGTGGTGGTGATATGTGATAATCATGTGGTGGTATTATGCAGTCAATATATGGTGGTGATATCTAGTCATGGTTTTGTCGTATTATTCAGTGACTATGTGGTGGTGATATGTGGTCATGGTGTAGCAGTATTATTTGATCTTTGTATGGTGGTATTGTTGATAACGTAAATTTTGGTTTGATCAGTAACATTACAGTGATTTGCTACTCATATAGCGGTATTATGTGGTCACTGTATGACCAATATATAAGTATTATCCATAGAACATTGAGTGAACAGCATAAAAACAAAACCCCTGCTAGTATGTTTTTTGCACATTTCACCCCACTTAGGTTGTTTTTCGATTTTCTAGTCTATTCTATGGTACGGTGAAAGACACTGTTAGAAATGATATCTTGTCTCGCAAAAATGGCTCTGATAGGTATATGTAGATGGAAAAATAAAAAGCCATATTATTATGACCGGCTGACATGAAGGGGTTAAAAAATAAAGTGAAAAAAGAAACCCGTATTTCCCCAATTAAAAAAAAAAACACTTTAGTTAAAAACATATAAGATGGTACAAACAACAGGTGCTGCCATGTCCGTAATGCTGCAACCTATAAGATGCTTATGTTAAAGATTTAATGCTACAAAAAGAAATGAATGATTAAAAACAAGTATTTTCTACACTCTCACGTCAATACGGCAGCTGCGCAAAGAATTACGGTAGCTGTCAGGCTAGAAGCAAAGCAAAGCATGTCGGGAGGCCAGAGTCAGCCAATCAGCGGCTCCGCAGCTCTGAGTGATTCGCGAAGCATTTCGGGGATTGTAGTCCTTGTGGTTTGAAGCTGGCGGGCTGTGGTGGCGGCAGCAGCGACCGATGTAAACATTGTGAGAGGGTCGCGCTGTGGTCATTGCCGGTGTCTGGGCCCCGGGGAGATGATTCACGAGCTCCTGCTGGCGCTGAGCGGCTACCCCGGCAGCATCTTCACCTGGAACAAGCGGACGGGCCTGCAGGTCGGGGCAGCTGCTGTCATGGTTACTGGTCTTGCTGATAATGGAGCCTCCGTGTAATTCAAGCTCTCTTAGCGGGATCAGACTTGTGCATTGTGTTGTACTGAGTAACTAGGGATTCAGGCTGTGATAACTGTATAGAATCAGTCATCGTGTGTAATAGTCCTGTATGTGGCTTCATGTGGCGCGCTCCTTGTTGGTCTGGAGAGGGTCGCCACATGGCGGTAGGCTAGACTATTCTGGAGAGTGTGGCCGGAGGGCGGTATGTTAGACCGTAGTCTGGAGAGTGTGGCCGGAGGGCGGTATGTTAGACTGTAGTCTGTAGAGTGTGGCCGGGTGGCGGCATGTTAGACTGTAGTCTGGAGAGTGTGGCTGGGTGACGGCATGTTAGACTGTAGTCTGGAGAGTGTGGCCGGAGGGCGGCAGGTTAGACTGTAGTCTGGAGAGTGTGGCCGGAGGGCGGTATGTTAGACTGTAGTCTGGAGAGTGTGGCCGGAGGGCGGTATGTTAGACTGTAGTCTGGAGAGTGTGGCCGGAGGGCGGTATGTTAGACTGTAGTCTGGAGAGGATCGCCGGAGGGCGGTAGGTTAGACTGTAGTCTGGAGAGTGTGGCCGGAGGGCGGCAGGTTAGACTGTAGTCTGGAGAGTGTGGCCGGAGGGCGGCAGGTTAGACTGTAGTCTGGAGAGTGTCGCCGGTGGGCGGTAGGTTAGACTGTAGTCTGGAGAGTGTGGCCGGAGGGCGGCAGGTTAGACTGTAGTCTGGAGAGTGTGGCCGGAGGGCGGTATGTTAGACTGTAGCCTGGCGAGAGTGGCCGGAGGTGCGGTATGTTAGACTGTATTCTGGAGAGTGTGGCCGGAGGGCGGCAGTTAGACTGTAGTCTGGAGAGTTGTGGCCGGAGGGCGGCAGGTTAGACTGTAGTCTGGAGAGTGTGGCCGGGAGGGCGCAGGTTAGACTGTAGTTCTGAGAGTGTGGCCGTGAGGGCGGCAGGTTAGACTGTAGTCTGGAGAGTGTGGCCGGAGGGCGGCAGGTTAGACTGTAGTCTGGAGAGTGTGGCCGGAGGGCGGCAGGTTAGACTGTAGTCTGGAGAGTGTGGCAGGAGGGCGGCAGGTTAGACTGTAGTCTGGAGAGTGTGGCCGGAGGCGGCGTATGTTAGACTGTAGCCTGGAGAGTGTGGCGGAGGGCGGTATGTTAGACTGTAGCCTGGAGAGTGTGCCGGAGCGGCGGCAGTTAGACTGAGTCTGGAGAGTGTGGCCGGAGAGCGGCAGGTTAGACTGTAGTCTGGAGAGTGTGCGCCGGAGGGCGGTATATTAGACTGTAGTCTGGAGAGTGTGGCCGGAGGGCGGTAGGTTAGACTGTAGTCTGGAGAGGATCGCCGGAGGGCGGTATGTTAGACTGTAGTCTGGAGAGTGTGGCCGGAGGGCGGTAGGTTAGACTGTAGTCTGGAGAGTGTGGCCGGAGGGCGGCAGGTTAGACTGTAGTCTGGAGAGTGTGGCCGGAGGGCGGCAGGTTAGACTGTAGTCTGGAGAGTTTGGCCGGAGGGCGGTATGTTAGACTGTAGTCTGAAGAGTGTGGCCGGAGGGCGGCAGGTTAGACTGTAGTCTGGAGAGTGTGGCCGGAGGGCGGCAGGTTAGACTGTAGTCTGGAGAGTGTGGCCGGAGGGCGGCAGGTTAGACTGTAGTCTGGAGAGAGTGGCCGGAGGGCGGCAGGTTAGACTGTAGTCTGGAGAGTGTGGCCGGAGGGCGGCAGGTAAGACTGTAGACTGGAGAGTGTGGCCGGAGGGCGGAGGTTAGAACTGTAGTCTGGAGAGTGTGGGCCGGAGGGCGGCAGTTAGACTGTAGTCTGGAGAGTGTGGCCGGAGGGCGGCAGGTTAGCCTGTAGTCTGGAGAGTGTGGCCGGAGGGCGGCATGTGAGACTGTAGTCGGGAGAGTGTGGCCGGGTGCCGGCAGGTTAGACTGTAGTCTGGAGAGTGTGGCCGGGTGGCGGCAGGTTAGACTGTAGTCTGGAGAGTGTGGCCGGGTGGCGGCAGGTTAGACTGTAGTCTGGAGAGTGTGGCCGGAGGGCGGCAGGTTAGACTGTAGTCTGGAGAGTGTGGCCGGAGGGCTGCAGGTCAGACTGTAGTCTGGAGAGTGTGGCCGGAGGGCGGTAGGTCAGACTGTAGTCTGGAGAGTGTGGCCGGAGGGTGGCAGGTTAGACTGTAGTCTGGAGTGTGTGGCCGGAGGGCGGCAGGTTAGACTGTAGTCTGGAGTGTGTGGCCGGAGGGCGGCAGGTTAGACTGTAGTCAGGAGAGTGTGGCCGGAGGGCGGCAGGTTAGACTGTGTCTGGAGAGTGTGGACCGGAGGGCGGCAGTTAGACTGTAGTCTGGAGAGTGTGGCCGGGTGGCGGCAGGTTAGACTGTAGTCTGGAGAGTGTGGCCGGAGGGCGGCAGGTTAGACTGTAGTCTGTAGTCTGGGAGTGGGGCCCCGGGTGGCGGAGGTTAGACTGTAGTCTGGAGAGTTTTGGCTGGGTGGCGGTTTTTAGACTTTAGTCTGGAGAGTGTGGCCGGGTGGGCCAGGTTAGATTTGTAGTCTGGAGAGTGTGGCCGGGTGGCGGCAGGTTAGACTGTAGTCTGGAGAGTTGGCCGTAGTGGCGGCAGGTAGACTGTATCTGGAGAGTGTGGCACGGAGGGCGGTATTGTTAGACTGTAGTCTGGAGAGTGTGGCCGGAGGGCGGCAGGTTAGACTGTAGTTGGAGAGTGTGGCCGGAGGGCGGTATGTTAGACTGTAGTCTGGAGAGTGTGGCGGAGGGGGCGGCAGGTTAGACTGTAGTTGGAGAGTGTGGCCGGAGGGCGGCAGGTTAGACTGTAGTCTGGAGAGTGTGGCCGGGAGGGCGGCAGGTTAGACTGTAGTCTGGAGAGTGTGGCGAAGGGCGGCAGGTTAGACTGTAGTCTGGAGAGTGTGGCGGGGGTGGCGGCAGGTTAGACTGTAGTCTGGAGAGTGTGGCCGGAGGGCGGTATGTTAGGACTGTAGTCTGGAGAGTGTGGCCGGAGGGCGGCAGGTTAGACTGTAGTTGGAGAGTGTGGCCGGAGGGCGGCAGGTTAGACTGTAGTCTGGAGAGTGTGGCGGAGGGCGGCAGGTTAGACTGTAGTCTGGAGAGTGTGGCCGGAGGGCGGCATGTTAGACTGTAGTCTGGAGAGTGTGGCCGGTTGGCGGTATGTTAGACTGTAGTCTGGAGAGTGTGGCCGGTGGGCGGCAGGTTAGACTGTAGTCTGGAGAGTGTGGCCGGAGGGCGGCAGGTTAGACTGTAGTCTGGAGAGTGTGGCCGGGTGGCGGGAGGTTAGACTGTAGTCTGGAGAGTGTGGCCGGAGGGCGGCAGGTTAGACTGTAGTCTGGAGAGTGTGCCCGGAGGGCGGCAGGTTAGACTGTAGTTCTGGAGTGTGTGGCCGGGTGGCGGCAGGTTTAGACTGTAGTCTGGCGAGTGTGGCCGGGTGGCGGCAGGTTAGACTGTAGTCTGGAGAGTGTGGCCGGAGGGCGGCCGGTTAGACTGTAGTCTGGAGAGTGTGGCCGGCGGGCGGCAGGTTCGACTGTAGTCTGGAGAGTGTGGCGGGAGGGGCAGGTTAGACTGTAGTCTGGCGAGTGTTGGCCGGAGGGCGGCAGGTTAGACTGTAGTCTGGAGAAGTGTGGACGGGGTGGCGGCAGGTTAGACTGTAGTCTGGAGATGTGTGGCCGGAGGGCGGCAGTTTGACTGTAGTCTGGAGAGTGTGGCCGGAGGGCGGCAGGTTAGACTGTAGTCTGGAGAGTGTGGCCGGAGGGCGGCAGGTTAGACTGTAGTCTGGAGAGTGTGGCGGAGGGCGGCAGGTTAGACTGTAGTCTGGAGAGTGTGGCCGGAGGGCGGCAGGTTAGACTGTAGTCTGGAGAGTGTGGCCGGAGGGCGGCAGGTTAGACTGTAGTCTGGAGAGTGTGGCCGGAGGGCGGCAGGTTAGACTGTAGTCTGGAGAGTGTGGCGGGGGCGGCAGGTTAGACTGTAGTCTGGAGAGTGTGGCCGTGAGGGGCGGTATGTTAGACTGTAGTCTGGAGAGTGTGGCCGGAGGGCGGCAGGTTTAGACTGTAGTCTGGAGAGTGTGGCCGGAGGGCGGCAGGTACGAAGTTAGAATGTAGTCTGGAGAGTGTGGCCGGAGGGCGGCAGGTTAGACTGTAGTCTGGAGAGTGTGGCCGGAGGGCGGCAGGTTAGACTGTAGTCTGGAGAGTGTGGCGGAGGGCGGCAGGTTAGACTGTAGTCTGGAGAGTGTGGCCGGAGGGAGGCAGGTTAGACTGAAGTCTGGAGAGTGTGGCAGCGGGGGCGGAGGTTAGACTGTAGTCTGGAGAGTGTGGCCGGAGGGCGGCAGGTTAGACTGTAGTCTGGAGAGTGTGGCCGGAGGGCGGCAGGTTAGACTGTAGTCTGGAGAGTGTGGCCGGAGGGCGGCAGGTTAGACTGTAGTCTGGAGAGTGTGGCCGGAGGGCGGCAGGTTAGACTGTAGTCTGGAGAGTGTGGCCGGAGGGCGGCAGGTTATTATGTAGTCTGGAGAGTGTGGCCGGAGGGCGGCAGGTTAGACTGTAGTCTGGAGAGTGTGGCCGGGTGGCGGCAGGTTAGACTGTAGTCTGGCGGTGTGGGCCGGGTGGTGGCGGCAGGTTAGACTGTAGTCTGGCGAGTGTGGCGGGTGGCGGCATGTTAGACTGTAGTCTGGAGAGTGTGGCCGGTTGGCGGCAGGTTAGACTGTAGTCTGGAGAGTGTGGCCGGAGGGCTGCAGGTCAGACTGTAGTCTGGAGAGTGTGGCCGGAGGGCGGTAGGTCAGACCTGTATAGTCTGGAGAGTGTGGCCGGAGGGTGGCAGGTTAGACTGTAGTCTGGAGAGTGTGGCCGGAGGGCGGCAGGTTTAGGACTGTAGTCTGGAGAGTGGCGGCCGGGGGTGGCGGTAGGTCAGACTGTAGTCTGGAGAGTGCGGCCGGAGGGTGGCGGTAGGTTAGACTGTAGTCTGGAGAGTGTGGCCGGGTGGCGGCAGGTTAGACTGTAGTCTGGAGAGTGCGGCCGGGTGGCGGCAGGTTAGACTGTAGCCTGGAGAGTGTGGCCGGGTGGCGGCAGGTTAGACTGTAGCCTGGAGAGTGTGGCCGGGTGGCGGCAGGTTAGACTGTAGTCTGGAGAGTGTGGCCGGAGGGCGGCAGGTTAGACTGTACATAAATGTGACTTGCAAGTATTTAGCATATGCTTAGTTCTGCAGATTATTTCCTGTAACTGCATTGTTACTGTTTTGCTCCTAAAAATCAAAATGTAAATTTTTATTATTTTGTTAGTATTTGGGAAATCCACCTTTGGCTTTCAATACTGCTTGAATCCTTCTGGGCTCTGGATCAGATTCAAGCATATCTTAACCAAAATCTGATCCCAGGTCTCTTCTACACATTCCCAATTTTGGTGCAGACTGGACTTGGATACAAATACAGCTTTTTCTCAACTCTACTCACAAGTGCTTGATTGGGTTGAGGTCTGGGGAATGTGGAGACCAATACAGAAACTCTCCCTTCTTGTCATTGAACCATTCCTTCTCCAACCTTGATGTCTGCTTCAGGTCGATGTCCTGCTGGACACTAGGTCGTCCTTTTCATACCCATCAAGTGTATGAAGTAACTCATCTTGTAGGACACTCACATATAGCTCAGCATTGAGATCACCATCGTTCCTGGTCAAGTATCCAACATCTTTGGCTGTGAAACATCCCTATATCCTCAGGCTTCTTGCACCACACTTGACAGTTTCTCCAATCTCTCAATCAGTTAGCCCCCTTTTCCCTATTTTTACATGATTTGTCATGGGAATAAGGTCATGTCTCCACGGCATAGCAATACCATCATATTTTCGTTCGTTTTATGATTTTAAAACCGCTGAAAATCCTAATGTTCAGGCAGCCCCATAGACAACAATAGAGAAAACGCTTTACGTTTTTCGATATCTTCCCATACAATCAATTGTATGGGCGATGGCAAAAAAAAAAGAGAACCGACCATGGTTTTGCGCAAAAATCTGCAGTCCTGCATCGCACCAAAACCAGTCGACTTTCAGCCATTTGTTGTCCGATGCAGTGGGGATTCAGCCTAACACACCAGAAAAAATGGACGCACCAATACACATTATTTCAGGGAAAAACGGCCACACAAATTGCACAAAACTCACCTGAAGCATAAATAAAGACGAGCAGTTTTTGACACATTATTTTCTATAAAATATAACTTGTATTCACTAGATATAAAAAACCTACAAAATGCCTGGTATACCCTAAACTACTTATGAAAAACGTATGGAGCACCCGCCTCAACAAGGGCGAACCTGTGCAGGAACTTCGGTAAATGTAACCCTCGTAGTTCCCTACAACATAGCAGCACAAAGACAATAGTATATTGATAGACAACCAGTAGTACTGTCCGTGTGAAATATACACAGATAAATTCCTCTTTTTGTATAACATAGGTATATCCATGTGTGATTCCCATGTGGACTCTATACAGCAGCACAGAATAGCAAGATCATTAGGGGACTATAAATTCTTGATCAAAGTCTCCATAATGTAGACAATCGGATTATTAAATGACTAACATTATGTCTATTTATAGAGCCCATGTACATCCTATATATCAGAACCGTATAGATCAGCTGTCAATGATACAAACAGAGTATTTAGATATAATATGCAAGTGTCTCCCACTGACAGAAGCCATCTTAATTGTCATATTTACAATACTATCTTTGACTGGTTACTGTCAGTGGGAGATACTCATGAAGGGGCACGCTCTCCTTGGTGGTGGTGACGTTTAGTTTTCAGCTAATAAGACTTTACCTTTATTCACTTGTATTACATTTCTAGAGTCCAGCCATTGTAGGCTGGTTTCCCACTGGGCCCTCTGGATTGCATATGGCACTTTGTGTCTCCATTGTTGTAGAGTGGGTTTCCATAGTGTTCTTTTTATAGCACATAACTTTGTCTATTTGTATTATAAAATTAATTTGATTTCAATATATGTAATGATTTGGTTCGTATTATGTATGTGCATAGATTTTTGACATGTTTCCGGTACCTTTTGGACTCTTGTATAGTCATCAGGCCTGTGGAGTCGGCAAGCCAAAGCCCAGACTCCGAATCCTCAATTTCCCAAACCTCCGACTCCTGAATCCCTCATAGACGGCGCATGTTTCAGTGATAACTTTACTATAGTAAAATGGTAACATCAGGCTTTTTATCACCTTATGATACAATAATCAAGCTATTTAGGTAGAACAGACACTGACAAGCAAAATGGTAACAATGTTTTGATCTTTTGAACACTTGTGGGTGGAGTTGAAGAAAAAGCTGTATTTGTATCCAAGTCCAGTCTGCACCAACATTGGGAATGTGTAGACGAGACCTGGGATTGGATTTTGGTCAAGATATGCTTGAATCTGATTCAGACAGTATTGAAAACCAAAGGTGGTTTTCCCAAATACTAACAAAATAATACAAATTAACATTTTGATTTTTAGGCGAAAAACAGTAACAATGCAGTTACAGGAAAGAATCTGCAGAACTAAGCAAATGCTAAATAAATACTTGCAAGTCAAATTTATGTATAAGATAGGTAAGAGGACTGTATATAAAATTACAGTAGTCTCATGTACAAAGCTGTAGTGGATGGTGAGATACGGAGCCTGAAAAGTCACAAGTTCAAAACATTGTTACCCTTTTGCTTGTCAGTGTAAAATTATATTTATTGGATATGACGTTAGAACACAAAAAAAATTGTAAATATGCAAAACACTGCAGGAACATTTGTGGAGTCTCTGAATTTGTTCTTAGAAATAGTATCTCCTCCATCAGATCCTGCATCGATGACCTCACATCTGATCTCATTATTTCCAGGCTACAGAACGGCCTCTCTATACTAATTTGGGTTGGGGGCAAAGTGGTGACCACAGGGGCAACATCTCTAACAATGTCAGGGTATAAAGGAATTGCCTCAGCCACAGTCAGTTTTGATGAATGGCTGATCTTCTACTTCTTTGAAAACAGGTGAAAAATGTTGCTGAACTTTGGTTGCCATGGGGGCGGAATCTTTTTCCCTGCGGCAGCGCCTCGCCTGCTCCATGTCATCACTTACACTCCTCATGTAATAAGGCTGAAGATATGGGAGCAGCAGCACTGGCCGGACCCAATTCCTCTTGCTCTTTGCATCGAACTAACTGGACCAACTTATTATATATTTTGGGAGTCGGATTCGGTCCATTTTATGACGACTCCGACTCCTGCAAAATAGGCACCGACTCCGACTCCACAGCCCTGATATATTGTTATTATTATACAGACGTTAGTTTTCCTGATTACCAATGACTCCATCCACTTTTACTCCCCATTAGTGCATTTGTGTTTGTGATATATGTTTTTAATATACGTAATAAATACGATATTTTAATGGCATCTGGCATTAGTATATTCATACTGTTTAGTTTTGTATAGGTGTTTTAGGGCATACCGGGGATTTGTGTGTTTTTTATATCTATTGAATAAAAGTTACATTTTATATTAGGCCGACAGTATATACTTTTTGTGTTTTTTTTTTTTTTTTTTTTCTTCCTGGAATTTATGAATAATATACTGGGCATTATATCTAGGGTTTAGAGCTATAGCTGATTATCTATAAAGTTGTTTGTGGTTTTGTTTCTCATTTTTTACTAGATAACATTTTGCATAATGTGAAGTGGCCTCAAGGTGTCATCTTAGTGCAGAAAAGCTGAGTTCGGACAGCGTATAGCGGCGAGTACCTGTGCTCTCGGCAGTACGTCTGCTATTGTAATTACGCACTGGCCAGCTCGTACTTTACGCTGCTGGCCAGAGCCTCATATTACTTTTGTTTTCCCCGATGGGTACTCACCTGAAAGAATTGACATGTCACTTCTTTTTATGGAGAAAACGCCGGGTTATCATGGCACTTAATGAGTGCTATGATTTTACCGTATCTGCAGGGTGTACTTCGGGCACATTGCAATGCAAGTACACACCGGAGTACACCTCACAAATACTTTCTGTGAACACCCCCTTAGATTCATTGGCTTAACCTCAAAATCCCAATGAAAGGTTCCTTCTCCATTCGTCTCACCCAAAAGCATCTGCAGAGTGGGGAGGTCAAGTGTTAAGATCATGACCATAGATCACAACACCCACGGTAAAATTTAGCAGATTTTGCTGCTGAAGGTGATGACGCCATCTCCCTTTTTACATGAAGATTAAATCCATATAGAAATCTTACAATGTGAAGAAAATCCTGGGCAGGACTGAAGAGACCCTAAACCACAAAGATAAGTCCAAAATGGAGTTGTTCAATCCTGGTCTCCAAAGTACTGCCTGCGAGAGTGCGTGTGTGAGGTAGACAATGCAGAGAGACTTGGCTGTGATCACAGGTTTTTATCATTGTGGTTGTGAGTTATGTCAATTAAAAGACATTGATTATTTTCACATCTAAAAATTACAAAATATTTTTAACCCTTTTTCCTCCGTTGTTTCCCCTCTTTCTACATGATCTCTATGGCAAAATGTAATATGTTAAGTTCTAGACTATTGTAAATTCTGATCAAAATAATGACACTACCACTGTGTGTGTGTGTGTTTTTTTTGTTTTTAGGTTTTCCAAGACCTGCCATTTCTTCATCCCGGTGAAACTAGTGTCTTGAATCGTCTCTGCAAGTTAGGCACAGACTATATTCGTTTCACAGAATTCATTGAGCAGTACACTGGCCATGTGCAGCAGCAGGTAATCGTGTCCTGTTCTCCATACCCTTATAAAGGTTTTGTGGAGCTTGGACTGAAGACTGTTCACATTGGGGCAGGTTTATCAATAGTGTCTAACTCTCAGACCTTTTTAAGTTGGGGTAGGTCCACACTGCATATACATAATTATTCTGTCTTAAGAATCCAGCCAGTATTTTGTCTTTTGGGTGGTTTTAGGGGACGGTTCTGTCCGCGGTTTGCAGATTCACCCGTCCCTTCAACCACTGAAATGCACATTTTCTGCCTGAAAACCGGGTGGAAGATTGTGCATGTTCAAAGTTTTTTTCGGAACGCCAGCGGTGTAAAAATCTGTCTGGCTGAAAATCTGTTCAGTGTAGACAGTTTTCAAATCCAAAAATCCATCTGAAAACCTTTTCTTGTGGCCGGACCCTTAGGCTATGTTCACACAGCATAATTGCGTGATGTATTTTGCCCGCAATTATGCCGTGTGCGGGGGAGCGTGGGTGGGACGGTGGGGCCCGCCGGCCACATAGACATTCATTATTCACGGCGCGTATACGCTGTGAATAATTGACATGTCACTTCTCTCCCCGCTCGCCGTATTGTGCGAGCGAAGAGAGGAGAGGTAATCCATAGTTCTCTATGAGAACTGGATTACCGTAATGACTAGGACGTATCTCGCCCCGTATTTAGCGCAGTAAGGCGCGAAATACCGAGCGAGATACGTCCCATTCATAGCCGTGTGCACCTAGCCTTAGACTGGACAGTCTAACAATGCTCCATATTTATCAGGGGTTCAAAATTTGGCGCAGCTTAAATCTGACTAGTCTTACTTTACACCATTTTTAAGTTGGCTTAATTCATGCCACTGTGTCCAAATTGTCACACCCTTTCAATTGAAGTCGCAACCCTTTTGCCAGTCGAGGGATAGAAGTGTCTAGAAATGTATAATAAATGTGGTATAAAGTATGTATGACATCATTTTTTGCGTAAATTTTGCCAGAATTCTGCCGCAGTGGTCTTGATAAATGTGCCCTTATGTTTTGGATTTACACACGGGTGGAAAAGCCGTTTGCCAATGTGAACCTTTGACACGCATAGTTGTATAGTACACAGTTGCATATGTTGTATATTGACTACCATTGAAAAAACAAAGTGTACCGAAATGTAGGGAAAAAGAGAGAGGATAAAGTTCTGGCATTTACAGTTGTGCTCAAAAGTTAACATATCCCCGGTGGAACTTTTGCTTTCTTGGCCTTTTTTCAGAGAATATGAATGATAACACAAAACCTTTTTTTCCACTCATGGTCAGTAGTTGGGTGAAGCCATTTATTGTCAAACTACTGTAATTTCTCTTTTTAAATTATGACAACCAAAAACATCCAAATGACCCTGATCAAAAGTTCACATACCCCAGTTCTTAATACCGTGTATTGACCACTCTAACATCAATGACAGCTTGAAGTCTTTTGTGGTAGTTGTGGATGAAGCTCTTTATCTTCTCAGATGGTAAAGCTGCCCATTCTTCTTGGCAAAAAGCCTCCAGTTCCTGTAAATCCCTGGGCTGTCTTACATGAACTGAGCGCTTGAGATCTCCCCAGAGTGGCTCAATGATATTGAGGTCAGGAGACTGAGATGGCCTTTCCAGAACCTTCACTTTGTTCTGCTGTAGCCAATGACAAGTCGCCTTGGCCTTGTGTTTTGGACTGTTATCATGTTGGAACATCCAAGTATGTCTCTTGTGCAGCTTCTGGGCTGATGAGTGCAAATTTGCCTCCAGTATTTGCTGATAACATGTTGCATTCATCTTCCCTTTAACTTTGTCCAAGTTTCCTGTTCCTTTGTAGCTCACACATCCCCAAAACGTCAGCGGTCCACCTCCGTGCTTTACAGTAGGAATGGTGTTCCCTTCATCATAGGCCTTGTTGACACCTCTCCAAATGTAACGTTTATGGTTGTGGCCGAAAAGTTTGATTTTAGTCTCATCGCTCCACATTACTTTGTTCCAGAAGTTTTGAGGCTTGTCTCTGTGCTATTTGGCGTATTGTAGGCGAGATACTTTGTGGCATTTGCACAGTAATGGCTTTCTTCTGGCGACTTGACCATGCAGCCCCTTTTTCTTCAAGTGCCTCCTTATTGTGCATCTTGAAGCTTCCACACCGCTAGTTTTCAGAGAGTCCTGGATTTCAGCTGATGTTATTTGTGTTTTTTTTCTTTGCATTCCGAACAATTTTCCTGGCAGTTGTGGCCAAAATTTTTGTTTGTCTACCCGACCGTGGTTTGGTTTTTACAAACCCCTGATTTTGCATTTGTTAAAGGGGATTTGCCGAGAAATGATTTCCTTAGCTAACAGGCTTCCACTGTCCTCTTCAGTCTTGAAATAAGGGGGATTGTGTTCCTGTGTTTATAAAAAACAAAACAAAAAAACAAGTGCCTCCACCGTGATGTCCTCGCATCCACCTACCTCCCATGTACGCTCCCGAGACTGATACTCATTATCCAGTCAGCATTTGTAATGTGAGAAGCTCTGAGGTCTAGCTGAGCAAATATGGTGTTTGGATAAACCACAGAGGAGAACTCTGTATTGTGCACAAGCTCTACAGGTGTTCTCCCTCTTATCTGCTCAGGAGAAAAGGTAAGATCCCAGTAGGCAGCCTTCACTTACTACTGCAGGGAGGAGGGCAGGAGAAAAGATATGGATTGAGCAGGGAGCTGACTGCATGTTTACTTCCATCCGGAATTAAAATGACGAGTACAATTATTATTATTATTTTTTTTTGCTACTATTATACCGTTGGGACTGATTTCTAAGATGTTTCATTTTTGAGTAGGAAAACTCCCTTAATTTCCAACGCAGCATCCTATTCTAATAACTAAAATAAATGGAAATCTTTTAAACATGCTGTGGTGCTTTATGTTCCCATTGTAACACATTACGCTGTGAATAAAGAGCAGTGTCCAACATATGGAGTAAAACTTTTATCAAGCATCAAATTATTTTTTTTTTCTCGGTTTATAATCTGTTGCCTAGTTAAAACATAAAGGTTATGGCGTATGACATTCTAGATGTTGTTGTTTAGTCATTTCTGTATCCACTTTGCGTATACTCTATTAGGACATATGGTTGACAAGGGCAATTTTGCCCCTTAAAAGCAAAAGCAGAAAAGGGCACAGAAAAGCATGACTGGCAGATGCAGCCTTTTTACAGCAGGAAAAATAATTCTTACACTATTTTGCAAGTTTTCCCACCAACAAAGAATAGAGAGGTCTGTAATTTTTTCGCAGGTACACTTCAACTGTGCGAGACAGAATCTAAAAACAAAAATCCACAAAATCTCAGTGTATGATTTTTAACCCCTTACCGACATTTGCCGTACTCATACGGCAATGTCGGGTAGGGGTTTTCCCCCAAATTGCCGGTTTTGACTACGCCCAAACGGATCTTGCGCGCTCACAAGTGGAGCGCCCAAGATCGCGGCATGGAACCCGGCAGTATATTACCGTGGCATCATGCCGCATCCCCACGGCGGAGTGAGCTCCGGCCGCGGGGGATTAACCCCCCCATGACGTGACATTGTGGGCGCGACATCGCGGGGTCGCGGGCGGCAGGAGTGAGCTCCCGCTGCCCGAGATCCGGCGCAGTAATGGTGGCTGAAACGCCGGGTACTGAGTCTCCTACCAGGCAGCCCGGATGCGAATGACAGCATCCGGGTTGTCTGTGACGTCACGATGCCCACAATGCATTGTGGGCAGCGTGACAGACAGTTGCCATCGTTCATGCAATTCCTCCCTGGGGAAAAGTGTAAAAAGTGTGAAAAAGTGTAAAAAAGTAAAACACAAAACACAAAAAAAAAAAAAAAAACACGTACACCGCCCTTTTCCCTTTACAAAGGGCAATCGCCCCAAAAAAAATCAAAATAAATAAAGTACCCATATTTGGTATGCCGCGTGCGTAGGACCCCCTTAAATCTTCAGTTAATAACCCCGTACGGTGAACGCCGTAAAAAACAAAAAAAAAAAAGTCACAAAATTTGCGATTTTTGTACATCCCAGCAATAAAATGGAAAAAAAACGATAAAAAAACAAATAAAAACCCAAATTTTAAACCAATTAAAACGTCTTCATCCCGAAAAAAAAAATCCTTACACGTCGTATACAAAAAAAAATTTAAAAAGTTTGGCATTAGAAAATAGCGATGCTAAATATGTTTTACACAAAAAAAAACACTTTTTTTTCAAAAAATTGTGCTTTCAAATAAAAAAAACTAATAAATTGGGTATCCCCGTAATCGTCTAAACCCAAAGAAAAAAATAATTTGTCACGGAACTGCAGGGTGAACGCTTTTAAAAATAAAAAAAAAAAACTGCTAGGTTTGCAGTTTTTTCTTCACCCTGCCTTTCCCAAAAAAACGGTTTTAAAAACCGATCATAAAGTTTTTGTCCCCTAAAATGTTCCAATAAAAACGTAACTCACCCCGCAAAAAAATGTCCCTATCAGCCCCCAAAAACAAAAAATAAAAAAATTATGGCTTAGACGGGGGCGATGCAAAAAACGTTTTTTCCTTTTCAAATAAGTTTTTTTATTGTGAAAAAAGCGTAAAACATTAAAAAAATTAAAAAATGGGGTTTATCCGAAATCGTATCAACCTGCGAGTAAAACTAGCATGTCATTTATACCGCAAGTACCGCTGTAAAAAAAAAAAAAAAAAACACACCCGGATTGCGTATTTTGTACAAAATGCCTCCAAAAACCTTAATAAAAAAGTGATCAAAACTCACATTCCCCCCCCAAAGGACCAATAAAAACATCAACTCATCTCGTAAAAAACAAGCCCCCAAGCCTCCATTGCAAAAAAATAAGAAAGCTATGGTGTCAAAAGGACAACATAAAAAAGCAAAATTTTTTTTAAAAACCCTTTATTTTTTAAAATAATAAAACTAAAAAAAAATATATAAAATTTATATCATTGTAAAAATTTTCCGACCCCCATAGTAAAGTTATCCCACTTTATCCCCTTAAAAGGCAAATATGTAAAAATGAGGCCCAAAAAAAAATGGGGGAACTGGGTTTTCCCCCCCCCATTTCCATGGCCAAGCTTAAAATAAAACTACGGAACACCTTGCGCCCAAAAAAAGCCAATACACCCTTAGATGGGTTCCCCGAGGGGTGTTGAACCAAAAAAGGGAAACTTCGGGAGGTTTTACCTTTTCTAAATATTTGGGGGGTTTTCAATGCAAGGCCCCACAATATCTGTGCGCCAAAAACCAAATAGCCTCCCCCCCCCCTTGTACCCCTGCCATGCGCCCAAACAGCCGTTTACACCCACATGTAAAGGGATTTCCGAACTTGGAAGAAAAGCGTAACCAATTTTGGGGGTTTTTTTCCAAAATTCCTTGTAAAAAATTAAACATTTTTTAGCTAAAATTTCAGATTTTGGGAAAAAATATATATTTTTTTATTTTCAGAGCAACGCTAAAAAAATTTGTGAAACGCCTGTGGGTCGATATACTCACTACACCTCGGATATATTCCATAAGGGGTGGGTTTTCCCAAAATGGGGTCTTTTTATGGCCATTTATTAAGTTTTGGAACCTTTTGGGTGTCCACAAAACCCGAAATGGCCCCTAAATAAAATTAATGAAAAAATGAGGCCCCAAGTCCAGTAGGTGCTCCCCCTATTCTGGGGGTTATGGGTGAGCCCAAAAAATGCACTAGGGCCACTATGGGGTATCTTAAAAACGGCAGAATTGGGGAATCAAATTAATTTGCGTTTCCTGATCAAATTTACCTATTCTTTTTAATAAGTATAAAAATTGAAAATCGAAAAAAAAATGAAATTTTTAAATTTCACTTTCCCCTTGCTTTAATTTTGGAAACCCTAATGGGTTAATAAAAATCCTAAATTCGGTTTTGAATACTTTAAAGGGGTGTAGTTCTTGATGAGGTATTTTGGGGTTCTAACATAAGGTCAATCAAAGTCCGTTAGAACGAACTGGTCCCTAAAAAAATATTAATTGCAATTTTCTTAAAATTTTAAAATTCTACTAAATTATTAAACCCCTAAAGTCGTAAAAAAAAAAAAAAAAAAAACTTTAAAAAAAAGATGAAAAATTCAGCGAATAGGGGGAGAGCTAGTTATTAAAATTTTTGAGTGAATAATTACGTCTTACATGCGAAATTTTTGAATTTGAAAATTGGTTAATTTTTTACATTTTTCACCATAAAATTTTATTTTTTAAAAAATTTAAAAAAACATTTTTTTGGGGGCCCAAAATTTCTTACTATCTTTTAAAACACAATGTGTCAGAGAAAAAAAATCTCTGAATCACATGGATAGGTTAAAGGTCAAAAAATTATTCTCAATAAAGTGACAATAAGATTTCAAAAATAGGGGCTCTGTCAGAGAGGCCAAAAAATGGCTTGGGCGGTAAGGGGTTTTTAAAAAATTTATATTTTATTTTCCTTTAAAACGTTTTGGCAATTTGGTGGGGACGTTGGAGGTGTGGCAAGCTTTTATTTTCAGGGGAGTTCGAAAAAGGTGCAGTTTAAAATTTGGGAAAAAGTGCGGTAGGAAGGCTTCATGAGGTGCTTTCACACAGTGCAGTTTTGGTGCAGTTTTAACTGCGCTCCAATTAAACAGCCTGTATTCACAGCAAGCTTCTTTCAGTTGTCTAAATTGTTCAGAAAGGTGTTTCAAATAAGTAATCAGTTACTGTGTTTGGAGTCTTGTGGATACACACACACTGATTACTCACTTTGCAAACAGTTTAGATAAGTGCTTGTTGGTAATAAAAGCAGTTTAATTGGAGCGCAGTTAAAACTGCACCAAAACTGCGCTGTGTGAAAGCACCTCATGAAGCCTTCCTACTCTGCACTTATTACCTACATTAACTGCACCTGTTCGAACTCCACCTGTATAAAAGACATCTGTCCACACACTCCATCAATCACACTCCAGCTTCTCCACCATGGCCAAATACTTATTTCATGCAATAAAATGTAAATTATTTAAAAATCATACAATGAGATTTTGTGGATTTTTTTTTTTTTAGATTCTGTTACTCACAACTGAAGTGTGTCTACAATAAAAAATTACAGACCTCTACATTCTTTGTAGGTTGCAAAATTGCCAGTGTGTCAAATACTTATTGTCCCCACTGTAGATAGCCAGTCGGTTACATAGCAGGCATGTAACTCTTCATTTCCCCTGCTGCTGAAATTTATGGTTGGTGCCTCTGCCTCTGATGCAAACAAATGATTACAGGGTGATTGGCTAATTACCAGGTAAGCTTAAATAAGGGGTTGTCGTATGCCATTCTTGTGAACATACACTCTCTTAAGGTGTGTTTAGAGGGTCCTACTCGAACGAAAGTCTGTAATGGTTTCCCTACTAATGTAAGAATATGTCTACACCACACAGGTTTTTCACCGACTGTACCCAGTACTGTGTAGACCACAACGACAAATCTGTGCTGTGGTCTACACAGCATGGATTTCTTCCGGTCGGTTTTAAAATCTGGCAGATTTTCAAACCTGCTGTATCTATTGCAGGATTGCAGTCTGGTTCCGTACATTCAATGTACGGGGATTGACGGCAAATATGAAAACCGACCATAATTTTTAGCGCAAATCTGCACCAAAACCCGCGGTCCAGCAATGTTAAAATTCTTTCAGATTTTGGACGGCATTTTACATTTCTGTGTAGACCAGGGCTGTGGAGTCGGCAAGTCAAAACTCCTCAATTTCCTAAACCTTCGACTTCTGACTCCGACTCCTGACTCCCTCATACATGGCGCATGTTTAAGTGATAACTTTACTGTAGTAAAGTGGTCCCATCAGGCTGTTTATCACCTTATGATACAATAATCAAGCTCTTTAGGTAGAACAGACACTGACAAGCAAAAGGGTAACAATGTTTTGATCTTTTGAACACTTGTGGGTAGAGTTGAAAAAAAGCTGTATTTGTATCCAAGTCCAGTCTGCGCCAACATTGGGAATGTGTAGAAGAGACCTGGGATCAGATTTTGGTCAACATATGCTTGAATCTGAATCGGAGCCCAGAAGGATTCAGGCAGTATCAAAAACCAAAGGTGGATTTCCCAAATACTAACAAAATAATAAAAATTAACATTTTGATTTTTGGGAGCAAAACAGTAACAATGCAGTTACAGGAAAGAATCTGCAGAACTAAGCAGATGCTAAATACTTGCAAGTCAAATTTATGTATAAGATCGGTAAGAGGACTGTATATAAAATTACAGAAGCCTCATGTACAAAGCTGTAGTGGATGGTGAAATATGGAGCCTGAAAGTCACAAGTTCAAACCATTGTTACCATTTTGCTTGTCAGTGTAAAATATATTTATTTTATATGACATTATCGGATATGAGCAGAATCTTTCCCCTGGGGCAGTGCTTTGCCTGCTCCATGTCATCAATTACACTCCTCATGTAATAAGGCTGAAGATATAGGAGCAGTAGCACTGGCCGGACCCAATTCCTCTTGCTCTTTGCATCGAACTAACTGGACCAACTTATTATATATTTTGGGAGTCGGTCCATTTTATGACGACTCCAACTCCTGCAAAATGGGCACCGACTCAGACTTCACGACCCCGACTCTGACTCCACAGCCCTGGTGTAGACATAGCCTTACTCCTTAGTGACCGCATTGGCCCCACACTGTGACCTGGGGTGAGACCTGAGAGAGGCAACAATTGGCAGGTATCTAATACTTCAATCACAATCGGGTCATCAGATGAATATATGCCACAAGCATAGGAACTTGTAGATCTTATTACCTCCGACAAGGGACCACTCTCTGCAGTTGTATTCAGAAGCTGAAAATTATCTCGGCAGCTAATTTGGGAAACCTATTTTTAAGATCATGACAAGTATTGTTATTGAGAATGAGGAGTGACGTGTGGGGAGAGCAACAATGTTTTAGTTTTTGTTCCTGACATTTAAAATTAATTGCCAAAAAGAGAATAATACAATCTATATATAAATCAGACATTAAGAACTTCTTCATGAAAGTTGCACATCGCAGTTACCCCTTCAAGGCGATCCTTACAGGAAGTCTACATTTTTTGTGCAGTTGGGATAGTATGATCTAATGCCAAAACATTATTCATCACACTCCCAAAAGTCTGTAGAAGTCCCTTGTTAGGAGAAACTGACTTGATGGGTCCCGCACCATATTGCAGGGGTAATCTCTGACAGTGAGGATGGTTTGTAAGGCGGCTCCTATGTTATTGGGTAGGTTGACGACTCGCCCTGAATGTTATCGGAAACTATGCTGGTTAGATCTTTTTCCCCTAAAATCCTGTAAAACTGGGTGGATAGAATATAGAAAAAAATCCAGCCTCAAACTTGGTAATCTGTCATGCACGGACACACGCTCCAAGAAACGGCAATGTAAAGTGACTCATATAGGGATGTCCAGCACGCAGAACATATTTGATGGATGACGCTAACGCGTTTCGGGCACAGACATGTACGCCCTTACTCATAGCAGCAGCTGCTATGAGTAAGGGCGTACATGTCTTTGTGCCTGAAACCCGTTCGCTTCATCCCATCTCCATAATCTCCAAAAAATTGTGAATCTCGCAAGAGAACAGAGAGTGATTTTTGATCACTATAGTTACTATTTTGCCGTAGGCAAACTTAAACTCTATCAGTTCTCTATCTGTTAAACACTAAAACGTAACTTTTATTATGAATCACTCAACCTCTATGCACACTATTTAAAAACCTGATTTCTAACCTCATCATTTAACCCTTTTTGCTTCTGAAAGAGGAAATAACTCCCTTTCTATTATCAAGTCTGGTGGAGCACCACCTATTAACAGGAGAGCCTTATATCTATACCAAGTACTAGCTCCAGTAAGGGATCCCAAGCCAACTACTTGGGCAGTCGTCCCTAATCTCATAGACACAGAACAAATAAGGCCCCCTTGTGACACCGTCTGCAGCAGGTGACACTGTAGAAAGAGGTGAGAAATCACAATTTAAAACGTCATATCTGACCTGCCCGACATGTTTCGCCAGCTAACCTGGCTTCATCAGGGGTTAGAGGTCCCAGGTAGTAGGCTTGGGATCCCTTACTGAAGCTAGTACTTTGCTATAGATATAAGGCTCTCCTGTTAACAGGTGGTGCTCCACCAGACTTGATAAAAGAAAGGGAGTTATTTCCTCTTTCAGAAGCAAAAAGGGTTAAATGATGAGGTTAGAAATCAGGTTTTTAAATCGTGTGCATAGAGGTTAAGAGTTATACATAATAAAAGTTACGTTTTAGTGTTTTACAGATAGAGAACTGATAGTTTGTTTGCCTATGGCAAATAGTAAATATAGTATCCCATCTCCATGTCTCAATTGTGACTGACCACTTTATACGGCCTTTACCTGGTGAGTGTCATTTGTTTGATTTTAAAAAAATTTTGCACCAATAAAGTACGTATGTTTTTTATGGAAATATGTTCTGCGTGCAAAACTGGGTGGATGCCCAACTTGCTTCCATGGTTGCCTTTTTTTAAATTTCAGGGGTGTTGCATTGTTTTGGATTTTATGTATGGTATTTGCTGGATTTTGAAGCATTCTTTTCATTTTGTAACTTGGAGCTGGTGGTTCAGATGTCTGACGGTCTGTGGGTATATGATGCCATTGACACCAGTTTCCTGTCGGTTAAAGGGGTTTTCCAGTACACAAAACTTGGCTTCTATTGATTGTGTGTGGTACAAAGTAAAAATTCTCAATATATGGTAATTTTAAATATTTTTAGTAGTTTCCCACTTAATCTCTCTCCAATTGCCGACTCAAAATTGGATGTTTACAGCGTGCTGCTAAGGTATATGCCCCGTAGTTCAGTGTCGGCTTTCTGGTCAGGCATGCTCACTTACATGTGTCTATGTAGCAGCAGGGGATTTAACTAGAAACGAGTGGCGGGACTCAGCAGTGAGGGAGCGCTATATCAGATGCACAAGAAGGTGGAGACGTGCTCTTCAGCAGCGAAGGGAATACAAGGGTGCAGCTTGGAATAGATGTCTGCAATGCATAATGGGAACTATAGTCCACTTCCCACATAAGCTGCTGCTGAAACCAAGCCAACACTATCTGCGATAAGGAGGAGAACATGGGGGACAACAGTGTGATAAAATTCTAGTGCATCTCAAAACATTAGTAGATCACTGAAAAGATAATCGATATAAATAATTTAAGTCAAATAGAGAAACCTATATATTGTATAGACTCATTACAGTACGAATTACAAGGTTTAATATAATACATTTGTGAGCCCTATAACAAATAAAGAGATAGTCCTGGAGAACCCTTTCATTTTCAATGAGATTCTAATTTTTTGAGATGCACTCGTGTGTCAATTCTAGGTGTTTTGGATGTAGGATTAGTGTTATACTGCTGCTCTGTGTATAATGACCCTGCAGCTCCCTTGCAAGTTTTTTGTATAAATGCCAGAACATGCCTGTAACATCTTTAATGGTTTCCAAATGAAGCGGCATTTTAAGCCCACTAACTGAAAGATCATGTGTTATTTATTTATTTTATTTTTTTTAATGATTAAAGGGAACCTGTCACATAGATTATGCCCCCTTGGCTGAGGACAGCACAAGCTAGTGACAGACCTGCTGTTCCCAGCACTGTGCCCCTTTATTCTGTAAGATGCAGCAGTTTTAGAGCATTTATCCCTCAAATCTTATTCAGGAGTATGTTTTAGCTCCGCCCACCAAAGGTTAGCTCCGCCCACTGACAGTTATTCACATGTTTCTACCTATTCAAAGTAATAGGTTTATCAGTTGAGGTGGGAGGGGCTAGCCGCAGGTGGGCGGGGTTTGAAAAAAACTGACACTCTGAAGGACTCTTTGAATGACTCTTCTGGCTGAAAACTGCAGATTTGAGCATTAAATACACGAAAACTACAGCATCTTACAGAAAAAGGGAAACAGCAGGTCTGACACTACCTTGTTCTGCCCTCAGCCAGGGGGGCAAAAAATAGGTGACAGGTTCTCTTTAAGTGTGGACAAGAAATTTGCAAAGTTATCAGTTCCCTGCAGTCGTCTTTGTAGGTGTGAGGTAAAAAGTCTTTGGCCCAGCATCTGTTAATATGAAATATTTTGTAGCAGCATGTTCTGTGGGCTTTCCTAAAAACTTAAAGCAGAGATCTAAGAAAAGTTAAGATTACGGGAATCTTCTGAACAAAGCTATAGTAGCAGGTTGTGCGCGAACCTTTTATTTCAGACTTTCTTCATAAAGGTTCTATGTCCTTACATGTCAGTTTTATATGTGTCTGTATGACCATCCAACAATGCAGAATAGACGTGCCAGTGTAATGGATGTTAAATGAGATGTCCATTTGTGTGTTTTTATTCATTAATTTATGAAAGAAACCTGATACCCGTCTTTGTCTCCTCCTCTGTTCCAGCACTGTGGTTGTCTACCATCTCCCCGGGTCTTCTGTTTTCTTCCTGGTCTTTTTTTTTTTTTTTTTTATTTTTAACTATGAATTAATTAAAAAAACAAATAGACAACCCCCTTAGTGTCATATGTGATATGTGCTTTCTACGTCATATAAATAATACTTGTTCTTATTTTCCAGGATCACCACCTATCCCAGCCCGGGCAGATGGGTCTGCATGGAATTTACCTGAGGGCTTTTTGCAGAGGATTAGAATCTATTCTTCAGCCTTACAGACAAGCTTTATTAGATTTAGAGCAAGAGGTAACCTATAATAAAGCTCATGGTGGTATGTCATATGTTACAGCACCCTATTGGATCAGTGGTTAGCACAGTTACCATGCAGCTCTGGGGACCTAGGTTTGGCATGGCTTGGGTTCTTTTATAGATTTTATCCAAGTCCTTTGCTTCCCAGCCACACTCACAAACTCATACTAAAAGGTTATTTGGCGGTCCATAAAGTAGGTGTACATGTGTGTGTAAGGGCATATCAAGAAGAGAACATGGGGGAAATCAATGAACTGTTTTTCAGAGAAGCTAAACCTCATCAGCAAAGCCTGAAATTAAATGGTTGGATACCTATAGATCTATTCTGTGAATAAGTGCTTAAAGGGGATGCATCGCTCCATCAGTTCGGCTGTTTTCTTGAAGCTTGATTCTCTCCGTTCCTGAAATCCAGGGGCGTTTCTTTCCCTCCCAGCTGGGTGTTTAACTGAAGGGGGATGACATCCCCCCCCCCCCATTAACTGTTCATGCTCGCTCCCGCGTCAGTGTGTTCACCCCCCCCCCTCCCGAGTCCACATGTCACTGCCCTCTCCCTATGCAGTCTTATTTTGTAAGAGCTGTTTGTTTACATACCACAGGCCTGCATTCAGTCTAGACAGTCTTCTATGAACTCAGAGAACTGATCTCCTCTCACAACTGTAGGTTTGTCTTCTATGAACTCATTCAGAGCACAGATCCGTCTCCCTTCTATGTTTACACAAGACACCGAGGCACAATTCTGCTGTTTTCTGATTGTAGAAGCAGTTTCAGTGTTAATGAGGAGCTGCTAGCTGTACAGAGTGAAATTGTTGCCGACCCCTTATTCTGAGTGAGAGAGGCAGGAATGCGCGCTCCCCTGAATAGGACCTGGGGCCAGACAGAATGTAAATTAGTAGAGCCGTCAGATAATGAAATGAAAGGAGGTGGGAACAGTGTTTATACAAAACAAAGATAAGGGAGACAGTGAAAACAAGACAGCTTTGCCAATGACATCCAATTGCAAAGTTGCTTGTTTTCACTGTCCCCTTATTCTGAAGACCATTTAATGAAATGATACAACCCCTTTAAAGTTAAAGGGGGTTCTCTGAAGAAGATGCACAGTCCATATGCCCTATTAGGACAAATGGACATGTACAGTTCCTGTTCTGATGTATTTGAACCATAGTTGAATTACACTAATGGATATTCATATGAGTATCTGCCATGTAAAGGGGTTTTGCCACAAAGTGAGTTCATTAGCTCTTAATCTGCTCCGGAGAGACTATAAACAATATCACAGGAGCCTCACAGGGGAGAGGGAGGGGGGCTGAGCAGTAAGGGAGCATTGTGCAATGTGTACTCAAATAATACATTAGAATCAGTGGATTCGCTATACAAAAGACACAACATCTTTCTCCACAGCCCCTTGCTAGCTCATTCATGTTCCCTGTCATCAGATAAGAAGTGCAAACACGCAAGCGCGGCCTGTCTGCTCTCCTGGTTGTGTCTAATGCAAACTTTTAAGTAACTAAGGGCTTGTAAAAAAAAAGCTGTAGCTCTTACAGGCTTCACTTTTTGTTATCACATATATTTAGAAAAGTGATTACCCATTTTGGAGGATCCCACGTCAACATTACATCGTGGCAAAACCCCTTTAATACAACATTTTTCCCACTAAGGCCACCATAAAGAAAATGCTTGGCGGGTTGTTGCTTTCATATCTGCAATCTGCAGTTTGCCTGGGGTGTTAGAAGCAGCTTCCGTGGCAATCGGATTATCGCCCCAGTGGCTGCATTTTGGAATGAGTTCTGGCTGATGTCAATCCTTCTAACATCTGGAATATCCATTTAACTCTTCACACTGTAAAGAAGATTTGAAATCATTTGACATAGATAAAAGAAAAATTCTTATTTTTCTCTGTTTTTTTTAATTCAGTTCTTGGCTGATCCACATCTTTCAATATCGCACATTAACTACTCCCTGGATCAGGTAAGTTCATGTAACTTAGGACACAATGACTGGTACAAGTTTCTTGATCTGCTAACAACATTACATATAAAGCAGAAGGCAATGTTGGAATTGTCTAAGACTAGGACGCCATTGCATCAGCTCAGTGTTTCCTTTTAGAGCAAATGTTTCATTCAATTTTACTGCAAGTCATGGATAATGTTGTGGATCCGCAACCTTCAACACACTATGCAGTCATTGCGTGCACTCTTTAATTGGGTTTGGCCATATCAGATAAAACTGTTACAAACTGCTACGTAAAATCAAGCATACAACCTACTATTCTTAACCCCTTAACGATCAGGCCTGAAAAAGCCCTAGCCGGCATGTATGAACGGGGCTCCGCTAGAAGTCTGGCGTATTTTCAGCCCGACATCAGGCGCAGCCCCGTTCACATTAGTGAAAAGCCTCCCGAACGCCATTATCAGGTGCATTAAAGAGTGCAAGTGGCACTTTGTAATGTGCCTGGTTTCGGGGGGCGGGCTGGAGGCGGGGCGCACTAGAACCGTACAGAGCTATAGATTTATGGCTTTGCTACGGCAATTTTAGGTGTTGGCGCTAGAATGCGAGTGATTTATGACGCGCTGTAGGGCGGATTCATAAATCGGGTGCATTCTATGCTATTATAATGCGCATGAAATTTGCTGTTTAAATGCCAAATTTCATACATGTGGCCCTTAATGTCCAGCTTGGAGGAACCTGTCAGCTACCTTATGCTATCCGAATGACGGGCAGCATGAAATATCTGCCGCTTACCACGTCCCAACCATGCAGGTTTCACCCTGAAAATCCACATACCTGGCCGACCATTACCGGGTATTTTACCCTGAAACACCACATGGCTGGGACTGGATAACCTACAGCTATTTCATGGCGCCCATTGTTTAGGCAGCATAATAATCTTCCATTTCTGCCTTTGCATTTTCAGCAGTCATAACTTTTTTTTCTCAATGATGATACTATTTCAGCCTTTGCTTTACGCAGGTGAAATTGTATTTTTTTTTTGTCGTTTTGAGGATGCTTATAAATTGTAATTTTTTTTGTGGGTTGTTAATATAAAACCAACCGTTCCAATTTTTTCCCTTTTTATTCCTGTATTAACATTTTTTTTTTTTCTACATTCCATTACGGGATAAACATCAGACAGGAGACAATGCTTTGGCAATCAGAGGGTTAAAAGACAGGTTTGACGGTTTCCTTTGACATGTACTGCAGTCAGAGACTGCTCTAGGTATGGAGCTGTTACTTACAGCTCTGTTCCTAACGCAGTTTTGCCCCCACCACACACACTGATGCTGTGGCAAAATATGTCACTGCTGACTGGTTACCTGCCCCACCTGCCATCAACAGACAGTGGGCGGCTGTTAGGGGTTAATGGACGAGTAGTGGATCTGTTTCTTTCATCATGGCACTGCCCTAGGGTGCTACTACATTTACGTTACTGAGCTACCAGGACTGTCTTGTGGAAGTACTGTTATTGAGAAGTGGAAATTAGAGCAGCAGCCTAGACTTAAACAATTATAGATGTACATAGTCCATAACAATGGTCTGTTCTGAAGATCTTCATGATAAATCCTCTGGGGCTGTTCTTTAGGCTTTGGCCTTTGCACTTTAGTTCAGGTTGAAGGAATCTCATGACTTCAATTTACAGTAATTTTCTCTGAAAGTTTGGAATAGAAAAACTTGAAATCGCCTGAGACTGACTGCAAGAAATAAACACCAGTAGAATATCGCAAACCACTCTGGAGGTATATAACCGCCGCTAGGCATAGTTTGATAAACAAAATTCATACTTTAATAATATCTTCCTAAAACTCCATAACCTTCAGCTTCTCACGCTATATAGGTATTCCAATATTAGCACATTCAATATAGTTCATCGCTCAAACTAGGAGCTCAATATAATAATGACATAGTCCTTTAAAGCTTGTAAGCTGTAAACAGCGGAACTCGCTGTGATCCTCAGCCGGGAGGGAGGACATCTGGCTGCGATGTTTTGGGGGATTGCCCTCTTTGTCAAGCTTTAAAGGACTATGTCATTATTATACTGAGCTCCTAGTTTGAGCGATGAACTATATTGAAGGCTCGTGTGAGCTGTGAGTTGCAGGTTTAACAAAGGATGTGCTAATATTGGAATACTTATATAGCGTGAGAAGCTAAAGGTTATGGAGTTTTATGAAGATATTATTAAAGTCTGAATTTTGTTTATCAAACTATGCCTAGAGGCGATTATATACGTCCAGAGCTGTTTGCGATATTCTAGTGTGAATAGGGTTGGGACGCCCTGTCTGGCTGTGTTCCTGCGACTGAGGTTAATTGATCTAAAAGGGTACAGCTACATTGTTTAACTCTTAGGCTATGTTCACACGGCTTAACTGCGGGGCGTAATTCCGCCCCGCAATTACGCCGGCGGAGCGGGGGAGCGAGCGGGGGGGCCGGCACTTCGCCGGCCCATAGACAGTCATTGCTAGCAGCGCGTATACGCCGCTAGAAAGTGACCTGTCAATTATCTCCCCCCTCGGCGTATTCGCCGAGGGGGGAGAGGAGACGTAATGCATAGTTCTCTATGAGGGACGGATTCAGCCCGTAGTTACTGGGACGGATTCAGCCCGTAATTGGCGCACTTCGGCGCGTAATTACGGACTGAATTACGTCCCAGAATAAGCCGTGTGAACATGGCCTTAGATATAAACTCCAGTGCCAGACCTTACTTTAAGAGCATTTCCCCACGGCGCCGGTTTGCGGACGGTTTTCCAGATTGTTTGCGGTTTTGCAAACCGTCCGAAAAACCAGCCGCAAACTTTTACACGGGCCGCTATGGAAAACCCATGCAGCAGTCTCCACTGCACGGGTTTTCCGCCCAACGGTTTTTCAAACCGCCGGCGGCCCGAAAAGCATTGTACATGTTCATTCTTCCGTCCGGTTTTCGGAAAGAATATGAACATGTCAATGGGAAGGGGGAGGGCTTTTCTCCGCTCATCTCGGAGAAAAGCCATCCTCCTTCAGCCGTGTGCACGGCACAAAAACTGGACCAATACCGGTCAGATAAACCGACCGGTATTTGTCCTGTGCCGAGGGGACGTGCCCTAAGGCTCTTATGGCTGAACAGAAAGAAACTCTGCTCAATTCAGAAATGTTAAAGAAATTGTTTTCTGCATGCGCAGAATTTCTGGATAGACAGAAAACAGGAAAATGGTTGCCAGAAGAAAATTCCAGTACCTCTGTAAATGAGCCATGCTATGATCATTTGGCATATAAGGTTTATATTGCATGACTTTAAATTGCTTTTTATTTTCAGTTTCATCTACTTTTTCCATCAGTAATGATTGTGGTGGAACAGATCAAGAGCCAGAAGGTATGCTAGTAATATACTATAATGATACAGGAAAGTAACATCTACCACTCTACTGACATTTACACTTCAGACTAATGGTGGCACTGGCTGACCAATATGATGCACAGCCGATGTGCAGAGGAGTCTAGCACCGGCTTACTTCTCTTTCCCTATTGAGAACATGCGCATTCCTCTAAAGCGAGCATGCGTTGTCTATGGGGGAGTTCATTTTGAATAGCAGTTGGCAGAAGAAGCATTCGGCTGACGGGTATTGAAGGTCTATGGCCAGCTTTTTACTTGAGGTAGTGTAGATAGATATGGAGTGACATGAAGAACACGTTGCTTGGACATGTGCAACTATTCTTCAAATGTCTTTTCTTGGTAAGAACAGCAGTCTATAGGTTTAAGGTAACATTACAGAAATGTGTCAGTGGTACTTCCTATGTGTCAAGTTAATTTAGAAATAAAGCACAATCTGAAATGTCAAGTAAATGTGTCCATATGGTCCGTATTCATTGTAAATGAGGGTCTTGGACTTCTTTCCAATAAATAAATGAAATCCTCTGTACACATTCTGGCCCTAGAAAGTGATTTTTATGTATACATACAAAGACGAGTCCCATTATTATGACCACTAGCTAATATCCAGGGTAATCGCCATGTGCAGCACAGACGGCATGTGTGAGTGACTCATAAGGTCCTGGTAGGTTGTCATCGAACCATGACTCACCAGAGATGGGAGCTGCACCTATCACACACTTATGGCATATGCCATGAATGTGTTAAATGGGATAACCCCTTTAATAAACTACCTCTGCTTATTCTCTTGCGCCTTAAAATCTGTTTTCTGCAATCTTCATTCAATAGAAACTGTCCGTCATAAAGTGTCAGAAGATGTCCTGATGGCTAGATCTCATGGCAGCTATTCTTTGTTGATTCTTCTGGATCCCTCTGTGGCATTTGACACTGTAGATCACCAATTTCTCCCCGGTATACATCATTCTGTGGGCTCAAGCACACTGGTTTCTCTTGGTTTTCTTCTCCATGCTGTCATGGATCAGTCTGAGGTTCTCTTTCTCTACTTAGTCCCATGGAGCCAATTATCAGCAGATTAGTGTTTCAGTACCATTTTGATGCTGATGACACCCAATTGTTTATGCCTTCATGGGGATATCATTACTTCAAAACGATAATGATTGAATGCTCGCTGTCTCTAGTATCATGTTCTCTCTCTAAGACTAAATATTTCAAAAACTGAACTTGTGTTTCTGCTTTTATTTTTTACTTGCCTTAATATATGTGTGCGTATGTGCATATTTTATAATGTAAGTCAGTTGGACCATTGAAGGCTCCTGTGAGCAGGGCCCAGATTTAATTTGCTGTTCTGTAATGTCTAATTGTGGTCGTACTTATACCCTCTGTACTGTAAAGTGCTGCGGAATATGTTGGTGTTCTATAAATTAGTATTTTTATTTTTCTGCCATAGCTGTTAATCATTTTTTTTTCCATTAGATTCATGGCTGCCAACTTTTGGAAACTGTTTACAAGCACAGCTGTGGGGGTCTTCCTCCCGTCCGCAGTGCACTAGAAAAGTAAGGAAACTATTCACTTCTTATTCATGCTGTAGTTACTTTCAAAAATGCACTCCGACTTTAAAGTGGATCTGCCACTCCACCTGAATATGCAGAACAACACAAGGAAAGGTGCACTCTCCTATTAGCCCAAACACCGCAAAATATGTTGTGCTGTTTAGCTAATAGAGTATGTTCTAATTACAAGAGGAACTATACGTCCACCTTCCTCAAAGTGATTGGAGGGATGCGGTGTATCTTCAGCTACCTGCCACCGAGAGGTGGGGGCAAATTCCTTATGGATACAATGGACTCTGAGTGTGAGTCCAGTGCATGTAATCGTATGTTCCTATAAGCCGAATGGCACAGTATGTTTTGTTCTAATAAGAACGCTGACCTGAATTCTTCATACTATGCTGCCATTATATAGGGCAGCATATTTGGTTGACACATCTGCTTTAATTACCAAACGCACATAATGTTTCAGCTAACATAAGCACTGGTGCGTGGGTCCTTCCTGTTTCAAGGTGTATATGTACTTCCTATGCGGGTGCACATGGACGGCTGATTTTTTATTTTTTTTCTATGTAATTGAACAACGGAGAAACCCCCGCCGTCTGTCATTTCTCTAGGTTCACAAAGGAAAGCCTGATGGTGTCTTCAGCTAGGATTTTCTGTCATGATCAGGCATCACTGGATCTTAGAAGGGAACCAAAAACTGTTTGTAGGCAATCTTTAGCACAAGATCTATTGAGCACTTCTCTAGCAACACCTGTAACACGCTAAAGTCATTGTGATGATGCTTATCACTGGAGAAGAATGGCTGCTACATGTCTGTCAGTTTGAAAAGACATTTTGCAAAATTATTATTTTATTTTTTGTTATCTTGTTCCACAAAAAGAAATGTCAGTATTTGTCCACTTTCAGGCAGCCATAATGTGGATGCTTTTTGCACCTAAATTGTGGATGATCTTTGCATCTATATTATGAAGGCGGCTCTTAAACCTCATACATTTCATCAGAATCAAACTTATGTAGCTTCAGCTCTGGCTCTGATGAGCCTCAGGAGCTTTGGTTGTTGGGTAGGAGTAAAAGAGCACCCATTTTACACCTGAGAGAGCCTCCTAAGTTGACACACTATATTAGGTTTTAGGCTTTAAGGTCACAATTTACATAGATAAATAGAAAATGATATGCTTGTATAATCCCGGATTTAATTTTCACATAGAAATTAGTTGATACATTTCTGCAATTTTGATGTTCAACACGTGAATTTAGACGTGTGTTATGTGTGAACTTCTTGCATTTCACAGTTTTTTCAGAGTACATTTTGTTTGCCTAAGATGTCACTTTTTAGTTGCAAATTAGAATTGTTGTGCATTATGGCTTATACTCGCTCGGCACATTTATTACTTAATCATTTATTTTTCCAAACCTATTTAAAAAAAAAAAAAATTAAAGCTGATTTCTAATTGGTTGCTATGGGCAAGACTATTTAACACTCAGGGTATATTCACACGGCAAATACGCGCTACTATATGCCAGCTGTTTGAAAGTACGTGCTGGCCAGCGCATACTTTTCATATGTAAACCGCATATCTGAATGTGTTTAAGTACATGCTTATTGCATGTGGATTTATTGTCCTTTACAGTCAGAAAAGAGTCCCCATTCATTCCTATTACTTTTGGACACAGATCTGCATTAAAAACAACATGCAGTATATGCTTTAGCTGCGTATTGCATGCGGTTTCTTGCCATTGACATCAAAAGTAGCTTTTCAAATGTTTTCTGCCTGGAATACATACAAAGAATGAGAACTTTTTGCTTGGGTGATCCTAGTAGCAATAAATTTAAGTGTTTTATTAAAGATTTGACACAAAATTGACAATAGGTGACATTTTAACGACGTACCTGATGTCTACTTTCAGAAAATATATGTTTTTTGGGTTTTTTATGTTTTGTTATTTTGTCATGCCCGAATTGTTATAATATTCCTGGGTATGTATGGCAGTTTAAAAAATATAAAAAAAACAAAAACCTGACAGAAAAAGGGTCCAAGTCTATTCTTTCATAGATAATACAGGAAAAGGTCATAGCCTCCATTAACACACTTTCAAACTGTGATTTTATCCTTCTGTTGTATGTTCATACCAATTGGTTGCAGTTATTTGTTTTTTTAATGCCTGAGGTCTGCAGGTTGTTGTACAGTGCTTTCATGCTGGTATTGTATATATCCCTCATGTCTTCTCAGGATCCTAGCTGTGTGTCATGGGGTCATGTACAAGCAGCTTTCGGCTTGGATGCTTCATGGACTACTTTTGGACCAATATGAGGAGTTTTTCGTCAGACAAGGACCATCTTCTGGCAATGCTTCTAGCCAGTCTGAAGAAGATGATGACGACTTGGGTATCGGGGGCCTTACTGGAAAACAACTTAGAGAGTTACAAGACTTGGTAAGAAACTACATTAATGTTCCAGCAGGGGTTCCAGCATTTTAGACTCTGTTTTGAAGCTCTCCATTGTTTCCTTTGGGCATTTTACTTGACAAAAACTCCTTAAGAATTGACGTCACTTATTTTTCCAGCGCTGAAAAAATAAGCAAGTAAAAAACAGTGTTGCATGAACGACGACACGGTTTTCCATAGTAATCAATGGAAAGGAACGGGAGGCAGTTTACAGCCATTTTTTATGTCTCTTTGGGGGCAGACTGCACGCCAAAACAGCGCCGAAAACCGTGTCCAAATCAGCTGTGTGAATATACCATTAGTGTTGGTGTCTTATACAATATCACTGCCTAAAGAGAGTAGTCTTTACAATTGTTTACCTATGTAATAGAGTATATTTAAAACATAACTTCACTTAATTATCAAACACATATAATAGACTCCTTGCACAGAGGTAAATTAACTATATTAATTGTGGGATACAAAAAATGGACGGTAACTCACCCATACGTAGTCCATCATATAATAGAGACCAGAGGAAGTTCAACAGCAGGGATGCAGCCTTCATACAGTGCGAGTCTAATAGTGCCTGTAGGACAATAGCATAATTCTCTAACCCTGCACTCGTGGTCCCTTTAGCAAAGCTGTGCCTTAGCGGAGCATTCTCCCCTAAAAAGGACGACCTCACAAATTAACCCTTGTCTCACCCTTACTCTCACCCTGTGATACAAAACAACAACCCAAGTCTTTTACAATATATCACTTCCTGCTAGAGATGAGAAATGCTGGATTATGGAGAAGGTGCATGTAAGGTGAAGTCTGACTTTTGTGATAGCAAATCATTGTGATGTTCCTGCTCATCAGTATATGCTTTGTTTGAGCCCTCTTTATCCAAGAAGAATGCTAAATGTGCCCCTCGGCCAAAAAGATTAGAGGGTCCCGTCTAAGAGTTACTATCTATCTTACACAATTTGTTTTTTAGAAGGGGTTCTGATAATAGGTTGATCACAGGGTGCTCTACCTTGGAGAAATCACGAATAATCGGGTGTCTTGTGTGGGGTAATGTACTAGTAAGTGTTCAGCATGATTTGCATTAAAATTGGAGAGCTATCCATGCAAAACCTTAATAGGCATGATCCTGCAGAGTGAGGGGCTACAAAGAATTACCTTCCTTTCACTGAATAATTTCAGTCACATTTTCACTGATCTATGCAATTCTGAACATAAGGTTATAAACATTTAAAATATAAAGCAGAAATCTTTAGCATTGGAAAGGGTATATTCAGATAAATAGGGGACAGTTTATGACCAGTTGAATAAAGCTGAATGATTCTTGTGATAAGCTAATAGTGTTAGAGTGAAGCCATCAATAAAACAGAACAATTAAAGGGGTTGTCTCACTACATCGATTCATCTTACCTCAGTCCTGTTTTCTCGGTTTCAGTTTTGAAGGGTGTGTTTACTGGCTTCTACTGGCCGGCAGTGATGAGCTACTGAGGACACCAGGTACCAGGTCTGTAGCTATAGCGACCAGCGCTGGCAGCCTATCACGAGAGATCAAATAGGTCTGTGGCTATAGCGACCTGAGGAGCTGATGCATCTCATACCAGAGGGGATCTCTAGGAATTAGTAGGACACTGTTAATGGACACATATTGCAAAGTGACTCTTTTTTGCAAGATATTTAACATAAAAAGCAATCCTTGTAGTGAGACAACCCCTTTAATTATATGTTTATGTACCTAAGTATATAATGAAATTTATATGCCAATAAAAACATCAGATTCCTTCCATATGGATACTCTTAACCAACAAGTATGGCACATATCCTATATTCTTGAGATCCTGTATCCAAAGCTAAAAAAAGTAGTCTTATTGCGTAATAAAGACAGTTTGAAGAGGAAGATGGTCCTTAGTGGTTTGCGGGTTGTGGATCCAACACTTGACTGTGTTTAAAGTGTGGTCCACTTGTGACCTGCAAATGTCATGATGTCCTAATCACTGTGTAGCTGCTAGAAAAGGGCAACCCTATCCAGAAGCTGTCCATGCAGATGAATAACACTTATTGTCCTTGGCCATGTGGTGTCCCAGCATGTCATGTTCTGATTGGTTTGCAGGGTCTCTTTGGTGGACTTGTAAGATTACAAAAAATGCTTGCAGAGCAATCTAAAGTACTAATCTTATACGTCTGTTTAATGCAGGTAAGGTAAACTATGTAAAAAATAGAACAATATCCAGCACAAGAAATATCCATAAAATCTTCTGCTTCATTAATCCATTAAAAAAGGAACATTAGTCAGGCCACAACACGCTTACAGCAGTGTGATCAAGATTTGCATATGGTTTGAAACGTGTAAGTATTGTTGCCTATCTATTGTCCCATTCTTAGTGGATTGATAATAAAAAAACAAAAAAGAAGATTTTTATGGATGTTTCACGTGCTGGATGTTGTACCATATTTTACATGAAAAAACCTGCAAGCCGACAGAACATCCGTGCACAAATAGTGATCCCTAGACTCTTATAAGAAATTAATACCAATGTAGGTGAACCACAACGACTTTCTCTTTTTTTAAAGGTAAACTATGGGCACATTATATTAGTGGCTACAGTTCTCTATAACTACCCAGCATGCCTATGGTTGAGAATTATGCATTTCCACTACGCATGACAGAGTTTATGATCCTGTCAGGTTTTAACAGGGCTGTGGAGTCAGTCGGTGTCCATTTTGGTGAAGTTGGAGTGGTCATAAAATGGACTGACTTCTAATATATATATAATAAATTGGGTAAAGTTCAATCCAGTATGTGCTGAATATTTTTTTTTTCATAAGAATTTGGGAAAATTATGAAATATCCTACAAAGATCTGTTCTATGCCTGAGAATATAGGCTTTATAGTTCAGATGAATGTGTACTTCACTTTATGTCCATGCTCAGTTGTGAAGCTCCTCCGCTACAGATCTGAGGAAAAGGGCACTGGGAAGGAATGGCTGCACTCATCTCAGAACCTGGGCTGTGGAGTCGGAGTTGTTGTCCATTTTGTTGGAGTCGGAATTAAGGAAACTGAGGAGTCGGAGGTTTGGTTTACCAACTCCATAGCCCTGGGTTTTATGGTTGTGACTTGGGGTGAAAAGTGCTGCATATGGCTCATATCATTTTATTGCTAAATGATTCTTCCATTCATACTTTATATTCTGCCAGCGGCTTATTGAAGAAGAGAACATGCTGGCGCCATCCCTTAAGCAGTTTTCCCTGCGGGTTGAAATGCTGCCTTCTTATATTCCTGTAAGAGTTGCTGAGAAGATCTTGTTTGTTGGAGAATCGGTCCAGATGTTTGAAAATCAGAATGTAAATATGACAAGGACAGGTAGGAAAAATGCAGTTTCCTATTATAGATATATTATCTCCTGAGTCTTGGTCTGCCTGTGTTGAACACATGCCCTTAATACCTTTTAAACCATGGGCCTTATGTATGAAAACGGTCTAGCAGTAAGACTCTTTGTTGCCCGTAGCAACTTTAGCACCACACAGCAGAACATTAGGGATTTTTGGGGTACACAATTGACATTAGGTATAGACTGCTAGTAGGAGGTGGCACTAAACCCAAAAAAAAAAAGAGTCCCACCCAGCATCCTATATCCCATCTGCAATCGCTGAGCTATTCAGTTTGTGTAAAAGTAGTAGGAGTGACTGGGAAAAGCTAACGGAAGGAAACCAGAGTCCTAGCAAAACACTGCGTATGGGTGAGAATTAAGAAGTAAATTCGCGCGGTGAGGACGGAGTGCGAAAACCCCACTATATACTGAGAGTGCTGTTCACAGTTCCTTCCAAAATAGGTAGGAGGAAGGAGAGTGGGGATGATGAGACGCCCTGGTATAGACGTAATAAAAAAGTGCACATTGGATAAGTACCAGTTCACACCAGTATGCAGAAAAGCCACAATATCCAATCAGTATAGACATAAGAACGACAAGACTGATGGCCCAAGACCTGGATGCAACCATAAGTTGTCAGGAGACAACAAAGAGGTGGGAAAAACCAGAGCGTGAACAACTCCAGGAGGACTAAGCAGTCCCTGAAAAACATTGGTCCGTGGAAGAAAAACATGGCGGACCATGCCCAAGGGATGGCACAGACAAAAATGCAAGGTCCCTTGTCTTGATCCAACTTTAAAATTCTGGGTGAGGAGTTGGGAGAGTCAGGATCTAGGAAGAAAAATGAAATGACAAAATATTTTCTTTCCAGCAAGCTGGAGCCTGGTACATAATTCTGTTTTGCTCCTTTCCATGGAAATCTATAGGCTGAGGACTAGCTCTCAGCCCACAGAAGTGCCTTGGCTAACCCTGGCAAATGTAAAGAGGTACAGGAAAACTGAAGTCATCGGGGTAAAGGGGACACGTGAATGTGGACTACCCTGGACTAGAAGTCCACAAAAACAAAGGGTAACAGGGAAACAAAGAAAAGTATGGCAATACTGGAGAGTTTTTAGAGATGGCTTCACTACTTGAGCAGAGTAGGAATAATAGTAAGAGTAGGGTATATCAAGCTTGAGGTGGGACCCATGGGAGATGTCCCAGGAATTGAAAGGGGAGAAGGCTGTTCAGGAGCCACATAAATGGGATAACCTGCACTAGAGTGCCCCTATGACAACTACCAGTGCCTATGAGGACCACACCACACAAGACTAGATTTAGGAAGGGGTGGGAAAAACTCAGACCTGAGAAAACAGGAACAATGATTTTCTAGGAAAACAATCTCCAGTGCCAGAGTAAGAAGAAAGAACTGACAGAAATAGTCTGGAGGCTACAAAAGAAAAGGACCACATCGTCAGATCAACGTCGTACAGCATTTCACACTGTGAAACGAGACTGGACCAAGTGTCCTGAATATAACAGAGTCTGCCGTAGCCAGGCGATGACAGGACAAAAACTAAGGTGTGACCTGTAAACGTGGACTTCGAGGGAGGGAGTCAAAAAAGTGGCATGGCTAAAAACCTGGCCCCCTCCTGGTGCAAATAAGCCCTGACTCTGGATACATGATAACGATAGTAGTCTGTGAGGTCGATGATCTGGCAGCTTCTAAGTAGGAATTGTTTGTCCCAGGGCAAAATAAACCCTTAGGCCTCATTCACACGGCTTATTCTGGGACGGATTGCAGCCGTACTGTGCGTCGGATTTGCGCTGCAGTACGGCTGGAATCCGTCCCAGTCATTACGGTAATCCACAGTTCTCATAGAGAACTATGGATTCTGTCTCCTCTCCCCGCTCGGCGAATCCGCCTAGAGGGGAGAAAGTGACATGCACATTATTTACGGCGTGAACGCGCCGTGAATAATGAGTGTCTATGGGGCCAGCGAGCCGCCGGCCCCCCGCCCCTCCCTGCACGGCTGCCGGCGTAATTGCGGGGGCGAAATCCGTCCCCGCAATTATGTCGGCAATAAGCCGTGTGAACATTGCCTTAAGGGAAAAATGTCACAGGAAAGCTGGGTGCACTGGGCTCAAGACCCAAGCTTTCAGAGCAAGAGAATGTCTTTATTGGGCAGTGTAAAATTCTTCAGAGAGAGTTAGATGAAAAAGGAACAGAGACCATGACTTGGAGAGTCTCCCGGGCTGCAGAGTTGGGAAGGGTCTACCTAGCAAGTAGAAACCATAGAAGATTGAAGGCATCTCCTTGCAATGAGACTCTATATTTAGCAAGGCTGATGGTGCCAAGTCCCCAGGGAAGGGATGGCAGTACAGGGCGGAACAGGAATGTCTGACCTGAATCCTTTCTCATGATCTTTTGAGAAGGGGCCCTGTCACATCTCATTCAGACACATGGGCAACCTGGTCAAGACCTAGAAGGTTGCCCATCCTGATGAAAAGACTATGTCTAATCCAGTTCAAAAAGAGTGGATTGGAAGAAGACTAAGGAACTGCCAGACAGCGATAGAACAAATGGATGTAGCCCAATATATGACTGCTGGGAGCCTGGAATACCAATGTCTGGCTAACCAGTAAAAAGCAAACGCCATCTGGTATAAAAGGGGAATCTGCAAGGGCATGATATCACCTTCAAAGAAAAGGAAGAGTGAAGCAGAAAAGACTGCTGCAACATGGCAGAACTCCATTTGGCATGAGAGAGTGGTACACACTCCTACTTTAATGCAATGCAACATCCATATTAACAACAGGAGATCGTAGATATAAGAGAAGCAACAGACAGTTTTCACATCTTGGAAAAGATGAAAGCTTCCCATATGATTATCCAGGGAAGAGAGTAAGAAAAAAATCATTGCATAGCAACCAAAATACGTTGTAGAAGTCAAAAACACTATTACTCTTCCAAAGAAGATTAATGTGGCAGAGGGCATGTTAAAGATATCTAGATCCCCCTAGAAAAAGAGAGAAACCTGAATGACGAGATACTTCTCTTAATGCAATGCATGTAGGGCTCCTGTGAAGAGCGTGAACCGCATTGATCTTAAACACACTTGCAGCAGTGGGATGCATAACCGTCTGTGGACAACTGCATGTTCATAGACTGGAGGAAGAGTGCTTATCCACCTTTACATAAGGAAGTAAAGGTAATCCACATCACAGAATCACTCTTGCCAAGATGGTGGGATCCGGGTACCTGCACAGCAAAGATGGAAACACTGACCTGTGGAGTAAATCACATCACAATCATTCAGCCAGGGAGCAGGGACCTGCCTGCATAGCAGAGTAAAAATTGCTGCCCTGTGGAGAGGAGCAAATCACATCACATGATCATTCCACCTGTAAAAGGTGGAATATAGCTCAGTACATGAACCGCAGAGTTAAACCTTTTGCCATATTGTGAAGAGCAAGTCACATGACATCATCATTTCACCTGTGGAAGGGGGAATATGGTTAGGTACATACATAGTAGAGTTAAACATGCTGCTTTATAGAGAGAAGTAAAACACATCACATAACTCGGCCCTAGATGGAGAGATCTGGCTGCCTGCATAGCGGAGTTAAGCATGCTGCTCTGTGGAGAGAAGTAAAACCACATGATCATTCCAGCTATGGAAGAGAAAAAATGGTTAGGCACGTGGGGAATAGCACAAACGCACCAAACTGCCTGTTAGAGCGCAGTAATGTGCCTGGCTGCATAGAGATGTTAGATACACTGCCAAATCACGCTACAGACTTATGCCACGCTGAAATCACTTCACACATTATTTCACTTGTAACAGGCTTTAGTGTGGTTGTTTGAGATCACATCACACATTATTTTGCCTGCAACAGGTTTATAGTGTGTTTGTCTGTGCTCACATCCCCAAATTACTCCCTACGATTAAGGGGGTAAAGTGACTGTATGTGTGACCGAGAGCTAAACTGCATCTCAACATAACACCTCCAAAAGGGGAGGACCTGTGCAGCCGATCCAGGGACCCTGTCAACTAGACAAGGGAAACGGTTGTTGCATAGCCTTAACAAGAGAATCACTTCATATGAGACTCCTTAGGCTATGTTCACACGGTGTATTTGCAGGGCGTAATTACGCCCCGCAATTACACCGTGTGACCGGGGGAGGGAGCGGGGGGCCGGCACTTCGCCGGCCCATAGACTTGAATTGCCAGCGGTGCGTATACGCCGCTAGTAATTCACATGTCAATTATCTCCCCGCCGGGCGGGGAGAGGAGACGTAATCCATAGTTCTCTATGAGAACTGTGAATTACCGTAATGAATGGGCCGTCTTCGGCCCGTAATTTGCGCACTTCGGTGCGTAATTACGGACCGAAATACGGCCCATTTTAAGCCGTGTGAACATAGCTTTAGGGAGATCGCTAGTGTCTGATACCTGCACATCACCTCTCTGGAGTTATCCAGCATAGAGGTGTCTTCAGGGGATTAGGATCGGTGCTTTTTATAAAAGAGCAATAAACAGGTAGTTGAGGGCCGCAGATGCACTAATCGCACTTGGCCCTTCCATGGGCTAGTCCATAGAATCCTCCATCTAGTCTACAGCAGGGGGTGGGGCACATCAAACCAGGCAAGAGAACGGAAGGAATGAACCGGTAAAAACACGTGCAGAACAGAACTGACAAAGTCAGCGCTTGAGCAGGCTACAAGGGAATACATTTTTATAACTGTTGCCCCTGCAGAGGCCAGGTAGGGCATGCCAACTCCATGCAACAAAGCTAACAGAACAAACAATAGGCCAACAAAATAACACAGATATACATAGCTTGTGCAGGCAGGAGAATAAAACCCCGTCCTGGAGACTTAGTGGTTATCGGAATCCAAAAGGAAATCGTGGAGCCGGTAAGTGGGGACAGGTGACCGGCGCATAAGGAGAAAAAGACACAGGGGCTGCCTGCTTTCCTGACACTCCCAGGGTGAATCACCATTAAAGTGGTGACCATGATGACGACGAGCAAGCAATGGTAAACTCAATAAACATACTGTATATCTTTCTTTTTATTTTCACGATAATAGTCCAACTTTCTTAAAGGGGTTGTCTCAATACATTGATTCATCTTACCTCAGTCCTGTTTATTGGTTTCATTTTGAATTCAGGGGTGTGTTTACTGGCTTCTACTAGACTGCAGTAGAAGCCAGGTTTGTAGTTATAGCAACCAGTGCTGGCAGCCTATCAGGAGAGACTGAACAGGTCTGTAGCTATAGTGACCTGAAGAGCTGATGCAGCCCATACAAGAGTGGATATCTAGGAATAGGTAAGATACTGTTAATGGACATATATTGCAAAGTGTCTTGTTTTTCCAAGTTCTTTAACATAAAAAGCAATCTTTATAGTGAGACAACCCCTTTAAGACATACGTACAAAATATTAAAAACAAATAGAAAATGATCTGGTTTACTTAATTTTCAGTCCGGTGCAGTCCGTTAAGTTGCTTATAAGTCCATTAAGGATAGCGAGGAGATGACTGACTGGGCGAGATGCACACCTGTGTTACTGCTGCTCCTTGACAGGTGAGGAGAAACTCCCATCGCCTCCTGAAAAAAATAAAATAAAGTGCAGCAGACCTTCAGAGCAGCATCTGCCTCCTACAGACACCAAGCCAAAACCTGATTAGCTCAGTGCCTGCAGCTGGGATACAGCATGCTGGGTGGGACTTTCCCTTTTTGCTTGGTGCCGCCTCCTACTATCAGCCTATACCCAATGTGAATTCTGTATCCCCCAATGATATTGACGAGAAATCCAGTTAAAAAAACTTGTGATGTTTTCAAAAATGGAAATTTTCACCAGAATATCTTCACACAACATTGTACCTAGAAAATATTGTAATGCAATAATCGGAGTAATCCATTTGTAATTGTCTTCTAATGTCAGATCTGTAGTAGAAAATTCTAATTAGTATTTCTTTTGGAAAATGCAAATATTCTAAAAGGCTTGTGGGAAAAGAGCCTATTAATAGTGATACGCTCCTTGTACTGAAATGTTGGTGAACTTTTTCTAATAAATCATAAGAAAAGCACTGCAGCGACCTCTATTGGATGTACTGTTCCTCAAGTCACATCCGACTCACTGAGCCTCACGATGTTAAATTGATTACCACAGCCATGCTAGACTGTTTATCTGCAGACAGCTGTTCCGGGGTTTTACCCCTCATCAATGCAGAGTAGAACATTGACCGGCAAGGTGGGAGACAATGAAAATAGCTTTAAGGTAATAAAGTTTTTCATTGGGGACAGGCACCATATTAGTGTGTGGACAGTATTTTTGGGCATTGGGATGGTGTCCTCTAACCCCTTAATGACCTGCTTATTTTTTTCCCACCTTTTCGCCTTTCAAAAGCTATAACTTTATTTTTCTGTCAATACATCTGTATGAGGACTTGTTTTTGTGGAACACGTTTTGTTTTTAATGGTATCATTTAAGTTGTTTATTGTGGGAACTAGAAAAAAATCTTTGTGAGGTGGAACTGGAAAAAAAACCACCACTGCACCGTTGTTTGGCGGATGGGATTGATTTAATTTTTAAAGAGTTACTATGCTGTATAAATGACATATTAGGGCTCGTTCACACGGCTTATTTCAAAACGGATTCACGTCGGATTTCCGATCGTAAATCCGTTCCGAAATCAGTTGAAAATCAGTGTGAAATAAGTGTCACTAAAGTGTGGCACGTATTTCGCGACGGATTTACAAACCCCATTCATTATATGGGGTGAACCGTTGCAAAATCCGGCTCAATAGGTGACAGGACCATTGTTTCTCCGGCCATTTCGCGGCCGCAAATCCGCAGCGCAATACGGCACGGAAATACGTGTCGTCTGAACGACGACACGTATTTCCCATTGAAAGCAATATTAAATGGCCTGCAACTTATTTGTAACTGATTTCAGAACGGATTTACCGTCGTAAATACGGCGGCAAATCCGTTCTGAAATAAGCCATGGTGGTGGTCGGTACAACTCTGACGATACCAAATTTATACAGCTTCCAATATGTTTTATTACTTTTAAATCCAGTTTTTTTTCTTTAGATATGATTTCCATTATTTTATTTATTTTTTGTCTAATTTTCTTTTTAACAGTTTAGTTTTATTTATTTAAATGTATTTTAGTTTGGGGTATTAGCAACTTTTTTGGTCATTTTTTATTCCATTTTTTGGGCAGGTGGAATGACCGCAAGACTACAATTCTGGCATTGGGTATTTTTTTTTTTTTAGCTTTATGTTCACTATACAGGATAAATAACATGATACTGTATTAGTTGAAACTTTTATGGATATCCTGATTATCAATTATGATTTTTTTGGGGGGGTTAAGTGGAAAAGGGTTTTGTTTCATTTTATTTTTTTTTTAAAAAGTATTTTTACTTTTTTGCTGTAATTTTTAGTCTCCCTAGGGAACTGTATACTTGTACTATATACATATGTACTTATTTTTTGCAGTTTATAACCTTTTTAGTGATCTGCATCTATACCCTGCTTATGGGGGAGTGATTGGGTGGTAGAAGTGGCTTCTGTACCCCATCCTAACAGCATATAAGCCAAATTTATACTGACGGCAACATCTACATAGTTATCTCTGATCCCAGCCTCTGACTGCAGGTATAGACTGTAACTAACAGCCTACATATACCGTGTATGGAGTAGACTCGGCTAATGAAAACACGGCAATCTTGACAACGCCATGGTGTACAATCGCATCATTAGTTTCAAGGGACTAAGGGCATATGTATGACCAAGGCAGAGCAAGGCTCTTGAGATATGTCCAACTCTGGTTCTTCCATCCTGCTGAGTGGTGAGAACCTGTCCAAAAGTACTTGGTCTAAGTGTCATTGAAAACGGTTTATGGAGAGAAACAAAGACTAGGCCTTTCTGGCCTAGATGATAAACCCGGCGAAAAATGGGGGCAGATATAATGTTCCATAGAAATGTCTTATTAACTAAAGGAATTTTGCTTTAATTTGTAATTGTCGCCTATTCTGTATTTTTTTGAGCTGGTTCTATATTGAAAAACCAGGAAGATATATTTGCTGCAGAATTGCATAGGTTGAAACAGCAGCCTCTGTTCAGCCTGGTAGATTTTGAGTCTGTCCTTGACAGGATCAGAAGTACAGTAGCGGAGGTAAGAAGTATTTTTTGTAATCTCTCTCTTGTGGTAAATGCCAAGAAAAAAATCAATAGTGCAAGTTTTAGGAGTACATTTTTCTCTATTGTTAGAGATTATTAAATCTGAACATGTCAACTTTATGAATGTGTAAAGCCAGCCTAAATTCTAAACCATTAGTAGTGTGGGTACCGTTAACCTGATTTCAAGATAACATTCCGTTCTTTTTGGTCTAGTACAACAGGTCTAGAAGACTTTGTTTTAACCCCTTACTTGCAAAGTTTCGGCCTACCAGGCAAAGCCCCATTTTTTTAAATCTGATGTGTCCCTTTATGTGGGAATAACTTTCTGATACTTTTAGCTATCCATGTGATTCAGAGATTTTTTTTTTTTCATGACATATTGTACTTTGTTAGTGATACATTTTGGTCCTTATAATCCTTGTTTATTTGTGGAAAATATCAAAATGTGAAAATTTTAAAATTAATGTTCAAAAATTTCTGTGTAAAACGGTTATACCACACAAAATCACTTATACCTAGCATCTGCCATATGTTTACATTTAATGTATTTTTACTATAATAGGGAGCATAGAAATTTTGTAGCAGTTTTTCACATATTTAAGAAATTTTGCAACACAGTGTTCTTAGGGACAAGTCAAATTCTAATGTGGCCTTTATGGATCTGTATTTAGGAAGTTTGCTATAATTCCCATAAAGACCTAGAAGATTATCAAAGTGGAGGTGAAATTTCGAAATTTCTCTTTTTTGCAGAATTAAATTTTTTTAATCCATTGTTCACTGGAACACAGTAGATGTTACTAGGGAAACAAAACTCAATTTGGATTTCCCTGATTATGTCGTTTTTTTTATATATCCCATATGTGGCTCTAGTGTGTTATTTGACTCAACCAGAAGCCTCAGAATAAGAGCAGCATTTACTGGATTTTGGGATCTCATTTTCATTGATATTCTTAGGCACTATTTTGCGGACACCTTCAGGTGCTAAAACATAATAAACACCCATAAAAAGACCTAATTTTGGAAACTACACCCCTTAATGAATATATCCAGGGGTGTAGTGAGTATATGGACTCTATAGGTGTTTCACAATTTTTTTTTAATTTTTTTTTACGTTAAAGGGGTTTTCTCGCTACAAAGATCATATCTGTAATGATGGGGACAGTAAAAATAAGCACTTTTGCAATTGGTTTGCATTACCTAAATAATTTAGCATATCAGCTGTGAGCTAATCTGTGTGTTCCTAGAGCTATTTATACAGCAAGTGGTTGGGCTGCGCCGGCTTTTCTGTTATTGGCTGCCTGATATTTTATTCAGCCCTGTTGGGACACGCCCCCTGGTTGGAACATTCCCCCTGTGTTGTGATTGGCTGCCTGCACTGTCTTCCCTATGAGCTGCATAAAGTAAAGTGAAAATGGCTGCTGTCTGTGTTCTCATTGTCTTTCACTGCATCCTGAACTGTGTAATAATGGCTGCATGAGCTCATCTATGCCTCATCTCCTTCTCTCACTGATAGCTCTATGTGAAGGATCTGGGCAATTACTGAGTCTCTAGATGCTAGATTCGCTCTTTCCCTCCCCCCAAATAAAACACCCTCATACACTCTGCTCCCCCCATATAACACAGCCTTCTACACAGAGAGGATGTCACAGCTCTGCAGACCTCCTTCACTGGTCAGTTCTCATGTCTGCAGAGCTGTCACCTCACTTCACAATTTCCTTGTAACCAGAACACCTTTATTGGTGTAAAGAGTTAGCCTGAAATGATGAGAAATACACTCTACTCCCCCCTCTGATATCAGGCAGGAGGTAGAGGGGAGTGCATTCCTCACATTTGTTTCATCAGTTCAGGCTGTATGTCTACCTGTTTACACCAGTGCAGGTGTTATTATTATTATTATTATTATTATTATTATTATTTATTTTAGAGCGCCATTAATTCCAGGGCGCTGTACATTTAAGGGGAATTACATACATAACAAATATTGAACAAATACAATGGTGACAAAAATGACTAGTAACTGAAACAGAGAGGAAAGAGGACCCTGCCCGCGAGGGCTTACAATCTACAAGGAAGAAGGGGAGAGACAGAAGGTGTGGGGCAGACATGCTTGCGGGCCGGTGTAGTGGTGGTGGGGTTAGTGTGGGTTGTAGGCTATCCTGAAGAGATGGGTTTTCAGGTTTCTTTTGAAACTGGTGAAAGTTGGGGAGAGTATGTTTTGGGTTAATGAGTTCCAGAGTGTGGGTGTAGCATGGGAGAAGTCTTGGAGACAGTTATGTGAGGAGCTGATGAGAGGGTAGCAGAGGAGAAGGTCCTGTGAGGAGCGGAGATTGCGTGAGGGGAGGTATCTGGAAATTAGGGCAGAGATGTATGGAGGGGAGAGGTTATGGAGAGCCTTGTAGGTCAGGGTTAGTAATTTGAACTGAATTCGTTGGGCAATGGGCAGCCAGTGAAGGGATTGGCAGAGGGGAGAGGCAGAGGAGTAGCGAGGAGAGAGGTGAATCAGACGGGCAGCAGAGTTTAGGATGGATTGGAGGGGAGCGAGGGTGCTAACTGGGAGGCCACAGAGAAGGATGTTGCAGTAGTCAAGGCGGGAGATGACGAGGGCATGGACTAGCGTTTTAGTAGTGTCAGAGTTGAGGAATGGGCGGATGCGTGAAATATTTTTCAGGTGGAGGCGGCAGGCAGAGGTGAGGGCTTGGATGTGTGGTTTGAAGGATAAAGAGGAGTCAAAGGTTATCCCAAGGCAGCGGACTTGTGGAGCTGGTGAGAGGGTGTGGCCATTAACAGTGATAGAGAGATCAGGTGGAGGGGTAGAGAGGGACGGTGGAAAGATGATGAATTCTGTTTTATCTACATTTAGTGCAGCCTGAGAAGGATCTGACAGCTCGGCAGACATGAGAACTGACCAGTGCAGCAGGTCTGCAGAGCTGTGACATCCTCTCCCTTCCACTGCTCACACAGAATGATGTCACCAGTCTTCAGTGAGGGAAGATATGCCTACTGGCAGGAGAGACATGCCTACTGGCAGGAGAGACACACCCCTGGATTGGAAGCTGTAAGAGAGAGAAATCTTAAGATGCCTATGAAAGCCTGTAATGAGAAACCCCTTTAAGCTGTGAACATTTAAAATTAAAATTTTCACATTAATATGCAGTTTTAGCTGAAAATGTTTCATTTTCACAAGAAATCCTGAAAAAAAATGTTACACGTTTTCCTCCACGTTCGTCAGTACCCTGTATGTGAGTGTGAACTGCCGTTTGGGCGCATGGCAGGGCATACAAGGGAGGGATTGCTAATTTGGCTTTTGGAACGCAGATTTTAGTGAGTGCTATGTCCCATTTGCAAAGCCCCAAAACTACCATTATAGAGGAAACCTTCCAGAAGTCACCCCATTTTGGAGTCAACATCCCTTGGGGATTTTATCTAGGGCTGTATTGTGCTTTTTTGGCCGTTTTTTTTTTTTTTTTTTTAGCATTGGGCCATGAAAATGGGGGGCAAAAAAAACGGCAATTCCACCCTTGTATTTTGGGTTTCATTTTTACACCGTTTGCTGTGTGGTGAAAGTGACATAACTTTACTATGCAGGTCAGTACAATTACAGTGATATCAATTTTATATAGTTTTTATGTTTTACTACTTTTACACTATAGAAATGCATTTGTAAAAGATTTCATTTTTATCTCATTTTATTCTGACAGTCATAAGTTTATTTCTCTATATATGGAGCTGATTAAGGCATGGCTGGGCGTGACATCACAGACAGCCCAGAAGCCTTTACTAGGCTCCGGGTTGTCATGGAAGCCATCGGCACCCCGTGATCGTGCTACAAGGTGTCGATGGAGACGGAGGAAGCTCCCTCCCTCTGTCCTTCCCTTGGCTGCCGAGGTCACGTTTGCCTATGACATCTAAGGGGTTAATAGTGAATTAAAGGGAACCTGTCACATAGGTTGTGCCCCCCTGCTGAGGGCAGCACAAGCTATTGTCAGACCTGCTGTTTCCAGCGCTGTGTCCCTTATTCTGTAAGATGCAGCAGTTTTAGAGCATTTACCGCTCAAATCTTATTCATGAGTAGGTGTTAGCTCCACCCAACAATGGCTAGCTCCGCCCACTGAGTTATTCACATGTTTCTACTTATTCAAAGTAATAGGTTTGTCAGTTGAGGTGGGCGGGGCTAGCCTCAGGTGGGCGGGGTTTGAAAAAAACTGACACTCTGAAGGACTCTTCGAATGACTCTTCTGGCTGAAAACTGCAGATTTGAGCATTAAATACATGAAAACTACAGCATGCTACAGAATAAGGGACACAGCGCTGGAAACAGCATGCCTGACACTAGCTTGTTCTTTCTTCAGCCAGGGGGGCATAAACTATGTGACAGGTTCTCTTTAAGCCAGCTGAACTATACAGCTTTTTCCATGCGTTGATCGTGTAGGCACTGCTTGTGAGGCGGCATAATCTCCTGGACATATGGGAACGTCTATTTGCTGGAACACAATCCCAAATAAGACGTACTCATACGTCCATTGTTGGGAAGTGGTTACATTGATAAAATGTTATGTAAATGACTTGATGTACAATAGTTTATGAAATCCACATGGTTTAAAAAAAAAACATGATATTCAGCCAAAGGAGGGGAATTATTTGAAAGTTTTTGTTTTCCCATACTGACCCTTTAAAAAATAGGGAAGGGCCTAAACCCCCAAACCCCTGCCCAAAAAGGGAAAATTTTGCCCTTCCTGCCCCTAAGGGCAGTAGCAGATTTAAAGAGGGATATTTACGGGGGGAAATTTTACAGTACTGCTGCAAAAACCCCCGCAATTTTTTGTGCTTTGGATTCAGGGTAAAGTCAAATTCATTGCTGGAAAGAGGATGAGGTTTTAAATAAAAATTTTTGGGTTTTTGGGGAATTTTTTAAAAAATCTTTTTTTCGGGGAATTTGCAAAGTAAAAATTCCCCCAAAATCTGGTGCTTCAATTTTGGTAAACCGGAAACCCCTTTTTGGGTAAATATGCGCCAAAAGGGTTTCCCCCAAAACCCTGACATTTTTTTACTCTAACCAAAGGGCCCCCGTTCACACGCTTTTTTAAGGTGGGGATTGGCGCCGTATTTGCGTCCCGGTTTTGCGCTTCAGAAAAGGCCCCCCGAAAATCCGGGAAAGAAAATACGAACCCCACGCTCTCTTTGAAACAGTGGAATCCCCCGGCCCCTCCCCGCTCGGGGGGAATCCGCCGGGGGGGGAGAAAGTGCCCTGCACATTTTTTAAAGGCGCGTACGCGCCGTAAAAAAAATCCCATTGTCAAGGGGGGGCCGGGAGGGGGCCCCCCCCGGGGGTCCCCCCCCTTTTTCCCGGCGGATTTGTGCGCTCAATACGGGCCAACCCGTCGGGAATAAGCTTGTGAACAGGGCCCCTTAATCAAATTTCAAACCCCTAACAAAACCCAATTCAAGTGAGAAAAAAATTTTCCAAACCCAAACAATTCGGGGTTATAAAGTAGTCAGGATTGGGGGCTAGGAAAAGGGGTTGGGGTAAAAAGGGAAAAACTTGGGTCGGGGCACCCCAACCCCTGAAGTTCAGTTTCGAATCAAACTGGTACAGATTCAAGTAATATTATTTATCATCATACATACCTCACCTTCATTGTAAAGCATTTGTTTTTAAAAAATCAATAGTTTTTTTTTAAATTTTTTAAAAACAATCCTTTTTTTCTTGAAATTTTCCTTTCTGTGGGTTTAAAGTGTATTCTCTCCCTTTTTTTGCACTTTTGGAAATCATGGTTGGAGGAGTTGATTTGATTTGGGCAATTTTAAAATAAGGGGTTAAAAATTTTTCCCAAAAATTTTTTCTTGTTTGTCAGTTTTTATTCTTTTTGTGGTTCACCCAAAAAGCCCAAAAAGTCCCCAAACATTTTAAAAAAACAGGGCCTTTCCCACCGCTTTGGGTCTTTTCCCTTTTTTTTTCCCTGTTTCAAAAATTCCCAAAAATTTCCCCCCCCTCCCCTTCACAAAAAATTGAAGGCTTGATTTTTTTTGGGGGAACAAAAATGTTCAAAAGATTTGTTCCATGGAATGTACCGGGGAAAAGGACAAAAAAATTTTAAATTTGGGGGGGAAAAAGTAAGAAAAACATTTCTTGGCCCCTGTTTTTATGGGCCGTTTTTTCTTTGGATAAATAATGTTTTCTGGATTTTTAGGTTGTATGATTACGGGACACCAAATATTTTGGTTTTGTTCAAATGGCTTAATTGCGGGCGTACAGTTTGGCTGCAATTTTTGCCGGATGATTTTGGGGTTGCGCTGATTAGCGTGTACCCCGAGGGGGGAGGAGGGGGGGGGCAGGGCCCCCCGGCCCCCTTGACAATTTTTACTCAAGGGGCGTATTTTTGCCGCAAGTAATTTACATGTTTTCTTATCTCCCCAAACCCAAAAATACGAACGTATTGAAAAGCGGGGGGAGAGGTGTAATTTCCCTATTCTCTATGAAAACTATGGGGTTAAACCGGGAATTTTTTGGCGACATCTCGCCCCTATTAGAGCGCAACAAACAAAAAGAAATGCGCACCGAAATTTGCCCGGGGGGAACATACCCTTAGGGTTTTTGTTTTGTTTTAGTACTTAAAAATAAGAACACTATTTGTTGACTTTGCACTGCAGAGCAGGCTTCGTGAAACTGCCAGGTGAGGAAAACCCCTTTTAAATTTTTCAATACATTTAAAACGGGGTTCGGGCCCTTAAAATTTCCCGTTTTTCCCCTTAAAGGGGATGAGGAAAAGAAGTAATAAATCCACTAGTTTCCCGATTTCTTTTTCACAACCCCGCTTTTGGTCCATTCTTGCCGCGGAGCCGTGAACGGTCTTTATTCATGTAACAGCCAATTTTCAGGCCCCCAAGGTCATGTGCAGGACTTTTTGCCCTGGCTGCATCCGTCACGGGGAACGATGGAAGGTACCTGTAACTTCCTAGTTGAACCTCGGCCCGGGTGGGGGTGAAAGGGGATCCGGGAGGGTAAGTATGAGTCCCTTTGGGCCCTTTTATTTTTCCTTATACCCCCAAAGGGAAAAAGAGTAATGTTAGGTCCCCAAAACAAAAACCCCCTTTAAAAAACCCAAAAAAAAAGTATGTTCTGCTTCCCCCATGTGCCCGAATATTCCCCCCCTGACCCATATGATAACCAAATTTTTACATGATAGTGTTTAAATTGACCGTGTGTTTTTTATCTAGCCCGCCTATTTAAAAAAAATTTCTGTGTGTCATGTTCGAAAAAGCCCCCCCAAATAATTCAATTATTCAGTTTTTTGGGATCTTTAAATAAAATAATTTATTTTCTATTTCGTTTAAAAAGATTTTTTTTAAACCTTTTGGGGAAAAGGTGAATTTTTTTCAGGCCCTTAATTTGGGAAAAAGCCCCGCACATGTTTAAAAAACCCCCCTACAAAACCCTCACAGAAATGGTGGTGTTATACGGATGGTAAAGAAGTCATAAATACATTTTTTTCCCCCATAGTTTACGGGCCTTTACATTGGTTTACCCTTTGGAAATCGTCACTGACCCAAACAGTCATAGAATATGTGTGGGCATATTTAACTGAAACCAAAAGTACATTTTAATGGTGGTACTGTGGAACCTTTTTTTCCTCGTTTCTGAAATTTTTTTCTAATATGATGGGGGGAAGTAAGTTTTAACAAGTCACCAATTTTTTAAGAAAAAGTATTTTTCCCAAAAAGCTATTGACATGAAATTCTCACCTGTTCATTGACAACCCCTCCAAAAAACACAGGCAAAAAAAACAAACCAAGATGTATAAACTAAGTTAGTATAATAAAGAAATATGACAAGGGAAAGCGATTGAACAATGAAGAAAAAAGGTGAAAAAAAACCTGGATAGTCCCTGATTTTCCCGCCCGAAATCTATCAGTAATTAGAAAGCAAACCGGTTTAAACCTTTGGGGGGGCTTTCACTGGGGTTTTTTTTGTGCAGAAAAAGTACCCCGGCCCGTAATTTTCGTGCCCCTTTCTGCACAAAAAAAATGCATCCAGAAAGGCACCCAAACACCAGTCACTAATCTGCCCTTCATCTGTTAACTCCTGGAGTGCTTGGTCTACTCTCCCCCTAAAACGGGTTCTCGACCTTGCAATTTAAAGGGTTTTGCACTTTAAACTCCAAAAAAATGCTCTAGCCCAAAAAGTTTCCATGATCTCCTTGCCCCCTAAAAATTCAGGGGAAATACTCCTTGTTTCTTTTTTTGGATCTCTCTGCATCATTTGGGCATTTTAATAACCAAATTCTTTTTCATTTCCCCAAAGTCAAATTTGCCTGCAGGACATTTCTCTCTTGGGTTTTGAAACTTACCTCTTTGACTGCGCCTTTAGTATCTCATTTGCGGGTTCTACTTTTCCTCTTGCGTTGGGTTTCCCTCGGGGAAACTTTCTGGGTTTTGTTTTTTTCCCTTAAACCCCATTGGAAAAACCCATCAGCAGTTTAGTTTTCATACCATCTCAGTTGGACCTTATCACTCTTCCCCCGTGAATCACCCCCTGCCCCTGTGCAAAACCATGACTGCTTGACACATCCCCTCTTTTTTTCAAAAAACCCTCACTAAATAAACTTTTGTACCCCCTTTTAAACCCCCAACCCCCCACCCCCCCATTTCTTTTTCCAATGGTACCATAAGTCGCAGGAGAGGCCCCTGTTTTGGGATCAACTAGCCTGATCTGTCCCCAGTCCCAAATTTCAACCCCTTTTCCTTCTTGTCCCTGATCTCAAGAACATCCCCAGAATCCGTCTTTTTTTATGGGAAACAATCAAACCTCATTGTTCCCTTTATTCGGCCCCGTCTTGACTACTGTAAACCATGTTCAACGTTAAAAACCTGGATTTTTTTTTGTCCGTAATTAAAGCGGGGAGTGCGAAAAATTAGGGTAATACGTCCTAGAAATTACAGAAATCCACATTTCTCATAAGAATATGGAACTTCCTCTCCCTGCTCGGTGAATCCCCCCGAGGGGGGAGTTTAATTGACTTTGGAATTACCAGCGGCGTTTAGCCCGTGGTAAGAATTCTATGGGCCGGCGAGGTGCCAGCCTCCCGCCCCTGGCCACAGGGTGTAATTGCGGGGCGTAATTACGTCCCGCAGTTAAGCCGTGTGAACATAGCCTAACTCTAATTTCTAAACTACTTAAAGTTCCATTGAGCACTGTTTGGGCCGTAATCCTGAAGTGGAAGGAACATAATTTTGCCACAAACCGGCCACGACCAGGTGCTCCCTGCAAGTTTTCAGCCAGAGGAGTGAAAAGAATTACTAGGAGAATTGTCCAAGAGCCAAGGACCACCCATGGAGCTACAGAAAGACCTGGAATCAGCAGGTACAATTGTTTCAAAGAAAATAATAAGTAATACATTCAACCTCCACGGCCTGTATATACGTCGCCATGCAAGACTTGATTGCTGAACAAAAAACATGTTCAGGCACATCTATTATTTGCTCGACAAAATTTTAGAAAAGCCTTTGGAAGTAATGAAAAAAATGTCGGGTCAAAAGAAAAAAAATTGTACTCTTTGGATGCCATAACACACCTCATGTTTGAAGGCCAAAAGGCACTGCATATCACCCCAAAAACACCATACCAACTGGTGGGAAGATCATGATGTGGGGCTGTTTTTCACAAACGCACTGGCAAGTTCATAAAAAAAAGGGAATATGAATAGAAAAATGTAACAAACATTCCTGAAAAAAACGCTCCCATCCCAAAATTTTAAAGATAAACAAGAGGGGACGTTTAGAAAAGCCCAGACCCCCAACAAACAGTCAACTCCAAATTGGTTTTCAATGAAAGAAAAAAAAGCTGCGGAAGGGCCCAGCCAATCCCTAAACTAATCCTTAAGAAATCATGGAAGAAAACTAAAGCTCAAGTTCATAAAAAGGACCCCAAGAACCCTTTAGGAGTTGAAGTGGTTTTTGGTGGAAGAAGGGCCAAATCCCACCTGAACAATACATGCGACTAGTCTCTCCATGCAGGCGGTTTCTTGAAGCCATCATCACCAAGACTTTTGTGCGAAGTATTAAATAAATTTCAGTAAGTGTGTTCAATACTTTTTCCTGTGTCATTTCTCATTATTACACATAAACCCTTAAAATTTTTAAAAAAATCTATGATCATTTAAAATTTCCTTTTGGGGGGGGGGGATTAATGGGGGTTTTTACTGACACGTGAGAATTTCATGTCAAAAGCACCTTAGAAAATATTTCTTAGAAATTTGGGACGGTTTTAATACTTATTTACCAGCTGATATCTTACAAATCTACAGAGCTCCATCTATATTTTTGATTTGAATGGCAATTACATACCCGCCTCTTTCCAAGGGGAATATTTTATATCACGGTGCCGATTGTAACTCTTTTCTTTTTTCGTAGTATTAAATTTTTGACTAAGGTATGCTTAAAAGTGACACGGCCAACTAATTAGGAGTGAATATTAGATGTACATCATTAGTTAAAACGGCAAACTGTACATGCTGAAAGGGTGCTGAGCCCCACCACCTCCATAATTATACTTCCTTATGCATGGTGTTTTTAAATGGGTTTTCCCCACCACAACGATAGCTTTAAAAATGTTTCAAGGGGACTAAAGACTATTACCAAATACATTGCTGTTCTGATTTAGCTTTATTTAGGACATAGGGAAACTTGTGTAAACAAGCAGGAGATAAAATCATCTCTTAGTTACCAGCCATCTCTGTGTGATCCGATTGCTGCAGTAGCCCTGTCCGACCATGGAGACTTCACTTTCTGCTGTATATTCTCTCCAGAACAGGAGCTTGTTTATCTATGTTACTGACCAGCTTTAACCCTTTATAGCTCTGTAGCCTTGTGCCCTACAGTTTACAAACCTCATGCACTCATGTCAGTCTAACAGGCTCAAGTAGGAATAGTAGAGCTGAAATGTCAGTAACTTCTGTAGAACCACCCACAGCCTGTCCAGGAAGTGAGAGTCTAAAACTGAATATGAAGAGCAGGCTCTGTGAAACAGAATGATTTAAGCCTATTTTTAAATTAACGTGAGGCTTTTAAAATTAAAAATCTAATTATAATAATTTTATATTTCTGGGATTTGTGGATTCCCGATCAGTGCTTAAGTATGTACAATTTCCTTTCTATAAGTCTTATTTTTTTCCTTTCCTACAGATGTCAATGTAGCATTTCAGCTTTCGGCACACAAGGTATTACTTGATGATGACAACCTTCTTCCCTTGCTCCATTTAACCATTGATTACCATGGAAAGGAGCAAAAAGGTATGCAGCTGCACATTTTTCTTTTATTTTTATTTTTTACAACCCTGGCAAAAGTTATGGAATCGCCACTCTTAAAGGATGGTCACCAAGGTGACAAACTAGCAATATGACAAACAATGTGTAATAGCTGAACATTTAATTCTCCGATAACATTTCTTACACAAATGAAAATACATTTTTAAGTAAATGTTTTTTCCAGGTCAAGTAGAAGAAAAATTATATGGAATGACTCAAGTTGAAGGGGAAAAATAGTGCACATAAAAAATCCCAGTTAGTACTTTGTTGCTTCTCCTCTTTTACAATGGCTTGACTTCTTTGAGGCATGGAATTCATTTATGATAAAATAAAACAAGTATTCTGCATCAAGCTAGTTCAAACTTTCACCCAAACCAGTTTACAGATTGTGCTTTGGTGTTACTGCGGAATGTCTTTAGCAGTTAAATATGTTTAAAAACCTATTATAAATTTAAAAAGGGTTTTTTATGTTCTGTCCCCCAACCATTGGGTTTCCCCCTTTTTTTTTTTTCTTTGGGCGAAGGGTAATGTTTTTACCGGCGGTTTCGGCCGTATTGTATGCGTCGCAATATGCTGGGGGTTGTTAGAATTTAAGTACTGGGTTTGCCGTACTTCTGAATTTCGAGAAAAAACTGGGCCCCATAGAATTTTATTTTTCCCCCGACATGTCACTTCTTTTCCCTTGGGGGCTCATTTTGCTTTGTTTGGGAAAGGGGGGCAATTCATAGCTCTTGAAACGCTAAAAATTAAATGTAAATTTCAGGGGGGCATTTCGGGGGGTTTTTTGCCGCCAATTACACCCCGGAAAAACGCCCCCGCAATTACGCCTTTTGAACCAAAAACCCCAAGTTTTATGTCCTGGCACTAAATACCTTTACATTTTTCTTGTGTAACCTTCAAATTCAAATTTTTTTCACACGGAATTTTAGAAAGCAAAACATCTGTCCACCAGTGTCTGATTTTTATCTTTTAAAGGGGCTTTTTTTAAACCTTTCCAAAAGTTTTAATTGAATTAAATTGGGTGGGACCCTTTTATTTCCGTTACTAGTCATATCCAAAAAAAGTAAGATCGGTTAAAAACACTTTCCCTTTTAACTGCAGCAAAATTTTAAATTTTTTTTAAAATTGTACAGGTATTTGGGGTTTAGAGATGCTTTAAATTTATATTTTCTTCTATAAATTTTTTTCTTTTTAAAATTGAGGGGAATTCATATTTTTTTCCTTACCCCCATAAAAATAAAGCCATTAATTTTTAACCCCTTAAGGGGCCCAGCCCGTTTTTTTAAACCTTTTTTGACACAGCCCCATTTTTTAAACTGACGGTCCCAAATTTTTGTTGGGGAATAAAATTTTTGAAACTTTTACCTATCCATTTTGATTTTGAGATTGTTTTTTTTTCGTGACACAATTTTTGCTTTAAAAATTTTGTAAGAAATTTTTTTTCCATACAAAACCTTGTTTGTTTGGAAAAAAATCAAAATTTCATGAAAATTTGGAAAAATTTGCGATTTTGAAAGTTGCAAAATTTTTTGTGCAAGACAGATAATTATTCACCACAAAATAGTTTATAACTAGCATCTACCATTTTGTCCACTAAGGTTGGCATCATTTTTAAAATGTTGTCTTTTTTTTTTTTTTTTTTTTACGACATTAGAGGGTTTAGAAATTTAGCAGTAATTTCTCACATGTTCAAGAAAATTTGCAAAAATACTTTTTTTTTTAGGGCCCAACTCCAGTTCTGACGTGGCCCTTTGAGGGGCCTGCATGTTAGATACCCCCAAAAAGTGACACCATCTGAAAACTAGACCCCTTAACGTATTTACAACACTATTTAGGAAGTTTGATAACCCTTTAAATATTTCACAGAAATTAAAGCAAAGTGGAGGTAAATTTCAAAATTTCCCTTTTTTTGCAGTTTTTTCAATTTTTAATCCATTATTCACTGGAATAGGGTTTAAATGTGACCAGTAAATGCAACTTAATATCAATTCCCCCCAGGCCCTGACGTTTTCAGAGATATCCCACATGTGGCCCCAGTGCATTATTTGGCTCAACCATAACCCCAGAATAGGAGGAGCACCTACTATACTCTGGGTCTCATTTTCAATCGATTTTATATAGGCGCCATTTCAGGTTGGGGACACCCTAAGTGGTCTAAAACTTAATAAACACCCCTAAATAGACCGCATATTGGAAACCTACACCCCTTAAGGAATATATCCAGGGTGCCTTGAGTATATAGCCCCCACAGGTGATTCACAAATTTTTTTTTTTAGAAATAAGGCTATGAAAATACAAAAAAAATTTGTTTCCAATAATCTGCAATTTTAGCTTAAAATGTTTCATATATACAAGGAATCCTGGAAAAAAGAACCCTGAAACTTTAAGCAATTTCTTCCAAGTCGGCAATACCCTACATGTGGGTGTAAACGCTGTTTGGGGGCCATGGCAGGGGCGTAAAGGGAGGGAGCGCTTTTTTGGCTTTTGGAGCCAGATTTTGGTGGGGCCATGTCGCATTTGCAAAGCCTCCAAAGTAGCAGAACAGGCGAAACCTTCCAGAAGTCGCCCCATTTTGGATTCAACACCCACAGATTCATCTAGGATGTATTCTGCAATTTTAGGCACACAGGTTTCCTAGTTTTTTTTTTAGCATTGGGCAATGAAAAGGGGGGAAAAAACGCAGTTCGGCCCATTGTTTTTTGAGTTTCAATTTTACAGCATTCGCCGGCAGGTAAATGAAGTGATAACTTTACTATGGGGGTCGGTGCAATTACAATGGGTATAGTTTTTTTCTGTTTTAGTACTTTTACACAGTTAGAAATAAGTCTATAAAAATTGCGTTTTTATGTTCTATTCTGACAGCCATAACTTTTTTATTTTGCTTTTGTGCAGAGCTGTGTATGGGGCCCTTTTTTTTTGCGTGATGATTGACGTTTTTATTAGTAAACGCTTTTTGATCGCTTTTAAATCCATTTTTGGAGGCCAGGGTGAAGAAAATACTGCAATCCTAGTATGTTTTTTTTTATTTAACAGGGCTCACCGTGCAGTTTTCCGTGAAAGTTAGCTTTACCTTTGGGTCGCTACGATTATGGGGAAAACCCTATTTTATATAGTTTTTTTATGTTGAAGCACTTTAAAAAAAAAAAAAAAAAAAAAGTGTTTTTAGTGTTAAAACAATATTTATGCATCGCTATCTTCTGAGAGCCATTTCATTTTTTATTTTTCCCCTATACAGAGCTGTATAAGGACTTTTTTTTTTGCGGGATGAACTGACGTTTTAATTGGTACAGCTTTGGCGTTTCCAGGAGTTTTTGATCGCTTTTTATTCCATTTTATGTGCTGCGGGATGAACAATAACCTTAATTTCTGTGATTTGTTTTTTTTTTTTTTTACGGCGTTCACCGACGGGTTAATTAACATGACAGATTTATAGGGCAGGGGCGTTTCGCACGGCGGCGATAGAAAATAAAGGGTACTTTATTTATTTTTGATTTTTTTTGGGCGATTGGCGTTTGTAAAGGGGAAAAGGGCGGTGTAATATTTTTATTTATATTTTTCTTGTTTTTGTTTTAATTGTTTTTCACTTTTTTTAACATTATTTTTTTACATTTCCCCATAGGGGTTTTGAATGAAGATCTTTAATCTCTCATTCAATAGGAATCGGTACATAGCTTGTTGCCTATGACTGGTTCCTGTGGTAACTGTCAGTCACGAAGCCGGGACCAGCCCACAAGGGCAAAGGCCGGCATCGTGACATCAGAGACAACCCGAAAGGCATTCTCTGCCCTCCGTGCTGTCTGTAGGAAGGCAGGAGCTGCACGACAGAGACGCAGGAGGAGCGATCTCCTCCTGCGTCTCTCTTAGGGGCCGATGGTGCGGGATGTCAGCTGTAATATACAGCTGACACCCTGCGCCGATCGCGCGAACTCTGCTTTAGAGTTCGCGCAATCCTCAGGAGGTATCCATACGTCCAGGAGCGTGAACCCCCAAACGACCTGGACGTATGGATACGCCCAAGGTCGTGAAGGGGTTAAAATAACTTCTTTTTATTTGTTAGAAATATTTTCCTAAAGTTATAATGTTCAGCTATGAAATAAACCTTGTTTTGTTTCATCTCTGATTTGTGTATTTGCTATGAAGTGAAAAGGCTGGGTGACCATTCTTTAAAAGGAACCTGTGACATAGCTTATGGGCAGCACAAGCTAGTAACAGGCATGCTGTGTGCAGTCGTCTGTCGCTTGTTCTGTAATGTACAATAGTTTTGCTGCTTTTACTTCACAAATTTGCCATTGCACAGCCAGAGATGAGTCCACTATATTCATGAATGGGAAATAGGTGCTTATCCTATACTGTAAATAGGTGTAAAACTGTCAATATGCAACAGATGGCCAGGGTTGTAAACTCGCTCCTTAGCAAAGTGGATTCGTCTCTGGCTGCACCCTACTAGATTGGTGAAGTAAATGTTACTGGAAACAACGAGTCTGTCGCTTGTGCTGCCTTCAGTGAGGGCAACATAAGATGTGTGACTGGTTCCCTTTAAGTGTGGCAATTCCATCATTGTTTGCCAGACTTGTACACTTTCATTATTTGTTCTATCACCAGTGGATATTTATCAGACATTGGCACAGATGGTGTCTTTGAAGGCCTTAAATATTACCTCCTACATGATGGTACCTTTTAGATATAGAACTTTATTAGAGGTTGTGTTCTATATCCTAAAGATGAATATATCGATTTCAGACCTTGATCTGTTTAATATTCCTACAATATTCTTTACATTAATGTATATCTTTTAGACTTGTCTCAGCCACGAGAAGGTCCATCACGTGACACATCTCCAAGGGAGGCTCCTACTTCTGGTTGGGCAGCTCTAGGACTGTCATATAAGGTGCAGTGGCCATTGCACATTCTCTTTACTCCGGCTGTGTTAGAAAAGTAAGTTGTTCTTGGTTTCAGTCCAGCTTAGCTTTGATATTGCTTAAAATACCAGTTTATCAAAAATAGTAATTTTCCAAATATATTGTTAACAAACCGAGCCTCTGAGGCATTTCAAACGTGTAACCTAAATACATGCAAATGAACTAGAGACGGCTGGTTTCCTTGTAATCTTAGATGTATACTAGGTGGCCTTGTAGATGTCTATAGTGTAAGATAAATTGTAGAATTATATTTCCACAGCTCTTTCAAAAACTATATCGCTTAATGGCTACATATTTTTGAACGAAATACATTTCTAATAGCATACTTTAAGTTTTGACCTTTTTGATGAGAATTTCAAATGGATTATTTAGATTTTTGGTTAACTACCTTTCTTCTGCTAGGTACAACGTTGTCTTCAAGTACTTACTTAGTGTCCGACATGTGCAGTCAGAGCTTCAGCACTGCTGGGCTCTACAGATGCAAAGAAAACATTTGGAGTCTAACAGAACAGATGCCATTAAATGGCGACTTCGGAATCACATGGCATTTCTGGTGGACAATCTTCAGTATTACCTGCAGGTAAGAAAGTTGGTGAAATAATAATAGTAATACCAAAAAATACATCTTAGAATGTTTATAGGGCCAAATTGTGGTCTCTTTATTTTTTATTTATATATATATATATAAAATATATAATATTATAAAATCTGTTGAAGACCATTATGGAGATCTCTATAAACCTCTTTACAGTATCCCCTCTTTGTCACCGTAGGTAGACGTGTTGGAATCGCAATTCTCGCAGCTCTTGGAACAGATCAATTCTACACGGGATTTTGAGAGTATTCGCCTGGCACATGACCATTTCCTCAGCAATCTCCTGGCCCAGTCCTTCATCTTATTAAAGCCTGTAGGTACATAATGTGATTTTACATCTAATCAGTTTATTTTGTTCTCAACATTCATTGAAAAAATGGATTGATTTTGCAGGTCTTCCATTGTCTAAATGAAATCTTAGATTTGTGTCACAGCTTCTGCTCTCTAGTCAGCCAAAACCTGGGTCCTCTGGATGAACGTGGTGCTGGTCAGCTGGATGTCTTGGTTAAAGTAAGTGATACATCTTTTAGTATTAAATACTGTTTGAGCGAAGTCTTCTGAAAATCTATTTACCTTGTATTTTAGGGTTTTAGTTGCCAGTCATCGCTACTCTTCAAAATCCTTTCGAGTGTTCGCAACCATCAGATCAATCCTGACCTGGCTCAGCTGCTATTGCGATTAGATTATAATAAATATTATACACAAGCAGGAGGCACATTGGGCAGGTAAGAAATGACAAAGCTTTGTAAAAAGATTAATTTCCAATACTAATTAATCTCTAATAAGGGTTGATCCAAGTGTCTTTTGCAACACCATAAACAAAGATAATTGCAAAGTCATTGAAAAACAACCATTAACCCCAGAACTGACTTTAATACCTGATCTCTTAAATGAGAAGTGAATTTCCGTTGAACATTTAAAAAAAAAATTCCTACATTCTGAATCTCATTAAGTTTTAATAAGATTTAACACAGTCAGGGCAAGTATGTGTTTTTTGTTTGTTTTTTTTTCCTAGAAAACGGTTTTTGCACACACATTTTTGTTAAATTAAATTTTATTGGTGGCACAGTCTCAAAGTATATCACCAATGATTGCTGGGGTCTGACTGCTGGAACGCCTACTGGTCGTGAGAACAAGGTTCCCGGATTCCCTCAATTATAAACACAGGCAACCATATAGTTTAAGACCCACTAGTATATTCCGTGTTCACGGAGACCTCCTTATGTCTCAGGAATATCAATCCCATTTGCAAAACACACTGTAAATTTATTATATCTTCTTTTTTGAAATAACCATTTTTTATTTGAATCCTTTTACACCAATTTCTTAGCATATGCAACATTTGTGCCATAGTCTTTTATGTATAAAACCTATCCATGCATCATTAGTTTCATAAAAACCTGTGGATCAGGGTCGCAACTCAGTCATTATTAAATTCTATATCCACTGAAGCTCCCGTAGCAGCACAAACGTCAGATGTGACGTTTTGGGGAACACCCCTTTCTAAAGTATTGTGTTTTTTTTTTTTTTTTTACAAACATGTTCCATATGCCCTGTCTGAATGGATGGCAGTCACACTTGTACATTACATCTCCTTTCACTGTGTCTGGGACTGCTGAAGATACTAATACAGTGCTCAGCTATTGCTGTCAGTCCTATAGATCATAAGTAAGGCAGCAGTGTACATACACAACCACTCCATTCACACAGGTCCTCACCAACACTAGACACTGGCATAACATGCTGTAGTGCTGCTTCATTTCAGCAACTAGTTATCATCATCTGGTTGCCAAGTGGTCAGTCTCTCGATCTGAGGACCCACTGGTAGCTTTCCTATCCAAGAGTAATCGCTCTCCCACGACTTTGATAAAAAGCTTAAATTTCTTCTCAAGGCAGATTTTCTGGTCACGAGTTCTACCTTGCGCCTGGCTTTCATTTCCTCTTGATGGAGTAAGACCTATATGGTTTGGGCACTGTTAGCACAGCACCTCCAGCAAATCACTTTAAAAGAGATCAGACAAATCTTGTCTTTTTTTTTTTCCCTTCATCTAGATTCCTGTGTGAAGCCGGTGTAGATTTTGTGTACTTTGATGCTAGAGCAACAGCTAATTATATTACTGTACATTACAGTCTGTGGTTGAAATCTTGTGTGGCTGATTCAGCTTCCAAGACAGCTCTCAATGGTCTCCTCTTCTTCAGTAACAGACTGGTAGAAAGTGTGCCCCACTTCCCAAAAATATCCCCAAGTACTAGTAATCCTTTAAATGTCCTCAGAAGTTTTGCTCCTTTCATAACTTTTCCTCCTAGAGGTTCATGATTAAAACCCTCACTACGATTCGAGACTTTCCTTCACTCTCATGCATCCTGATCATTTTGCTCCACGGCCAAGTCTTCACTGGCCTAAGGTTTATCTCCTATTTGAGCCCTCTCCTCCAAGGAGGTTTGACTATCTCGTGTAGAAGCTTGGGTTAGAGTGGCATCAGGGGCATTTTTTCCAAGCTATTCATGCTCTCCACCTTTAGGCTACGATTGTCCCTGTTCTGAAATCTGAACATAGGGCTTCTATTTCACCTTTTCGCAGTTACCGAATGGCTCAGTCAGACCCACAGAGGGTAGTAGCTTCATAGTGCAATATAAGTGTGAAAGGGGCCATGGTTATTTACTGCCAAGTCATCATCTTACATGACTGTGATGCCCTTACCTATTATACAGTGTGGATTAGCTGTTGGGAATTTTGAGATAATTTGCTAAAGGTATTCCGACATATACTGGAGCAGAGGTAAAGGAGTTTATAGAGCAAAGGTAGTCTTTTTTTGGGGGCTAGTTCATTTCTGTGTAGCGGCCAACAGGAAAATTAGTTTTTATAATTACATTGTATAGTCATAGGGGCACTTTTATTAATAGTGTCTAACTGTAAGACAGTTTTTAGTTAGACCAGGCAGTCTTACAATGCACCATATTTATCATAGTGTTAATAAATCTGGCGCAGGTTACAACTGTCTAGTTTAACTTTGTGTCATCATTAAGTTGGCTTACTTTTATGCCACTAACTGTGACAAAATTCTGGCGCAGGTCGAGCCACACCCCTTTTACATGAAACCACACACCTTTGACAAACGAGGCGCAGACGTGTCTAAAACACACAGTAAATGTGGTATAAAGCTTGTAAGATGTTATTTTTTGTGCAGATTGTGCCAGAATTATGCATCATTAGTTTCATAAAAACCTGTGGACCAGGGTAGCACGTCCTTATTATTAAATTATATATCCACTGAATGTTTGAATGGATGGCAGTCACACTTGTACATTACATTACATCTCCTTTCACTATGTCTGGGACTGCTGAAGATACTAATACAGTGCTCAGCTATTGCTGTCAGTCCTATAGATTATAAATAAGGCAGCACAAACGTCAGATGTGACTTTTTGGGCAACACCCCTTTCTAAAGTATTGGTTTTTTTTTTGTTTTTTTTTTACAAACATGTCCTATATGCCCTGTCTGAATGAATGGCAGTCACACTTGTACATTACATCTCCTTTCACGGTGTATGGGACTGCTGAAAATACTAATACAGTGCTCAGCTATTGCTGTCAGTCCTATAGATCATAAGTAAGGCAGCAGTGTACATACACAACCACTCCATTCACACAGGTCCTCACCAACACTAGGGTTTTTTGCCTTTCCTTTCAACACTTAGCACAATAGGCTGAACTGGATGGATGTCTTGTCTTTTTTTTCGGCCTTGCAAAATATGTAACATAACTGTGACCCATTATGTTTGATGGTGAAAAAATTTGCATTGATTGTGTTGTGGTCTTGTCACACTCATTTTCTGTACTAGACAAGGTGGATGAAATGCAATAAAGCTATGTGTGACTGCAGCTATCTCCGCCACTATCGTACAATGGCAACATCTAGTGGTCATTATTGGCAGGAATCCTGAAGGAAGAGATGGGACATTCTTAATAGCCTCATGCTGGAGTCACATTTAGTTGATAAAATGTGTAAGGGGAAAAAGAAATCCCCAAAATAACCTTTTTTTAAATTAATTAGATTATCATATTATGTCATGTTAATCACAAATGTTTTCTATCTTTCAGTTTTGGATTATAAAAAAGAAGATGCGGTCATACATTCAGCTGTGATTATTCATGCATTTGAGTTGAAGGCTGCGAACGAAACAACAACAAAAAATACATCTGAAAACTGACCCGAGCCTGTTCATTTAAACATTACTGTACATTTTTATGTATAATAAATTATGTTTCTAATCCACTTGTAAGATCCATTGCTTAGCTGCTTGTCAGGACTGTGTTTTATTAATTTTATTGTCTTTTTAGAAGCTTACTGTAGCTATTGAGACAATACTTCATGCTTTATTCTTAAACTTTTAACATTTTGTCATCGCGACTTTGAGTGAATATCAATCCCCAGTCACATCACCATTTCAGATAAGTACAATAAATATAGTCAGTTTGTGTACATTAAGTTCCACATTCTCCATTTGCAAGAACAATTTGAAATGATGGTGCATGATGCATGTTGTATATGTGTCTTTCGGATACGTTCAAAGAATTGACATGTCAATTCTTGATCCATGTAGGTAGCAGACGCCCTATTCAAAACCATAGGGTGCTTTTCTGCTGCGCAGAAAACGCATCCAAACATGCATCACACTTTAGATACAGTGAAGGAAATAATTATTTGATCCCTTGCTGATTGTGTAAGTTGTGCCCACTGAAAAAGACATGAACAGTCTATAATTTTAAGGGTAGGTTAATTTTAACATTGAGAGAGAGAATATCCAAAACATTATGTTTTGGGGGTGGTTCTCTGCTAAGGGCACAGGACTACTTCACCGCATCAATGGGAGAACAGATGGAGCCATGTACTGTGAAATCCTGAGTGACAACCTCCTTCCCTCCATCAGGACATTAAAAATGGGTTGTGGCTGGGTCTTACAGCAAGACAATGACCAAAAACATACAGCCAATGCAACAAAGGAGTGGCTCAAAAAGAAGCACATTAGGGTCACTGAGTGGCCTAGCCAGTCTCCAGACCTTAATTCCATGGAAAACTTATGGAGGGAGTTGAAGTTCCGAGTTGCCAAGCGACAGCCTCAAAATCTTAATGAGTTAGAGATGATCTGCAAAGAGGAGTGGACCAAAATTCCTCCTGACATGTGCGCAAACATCATCAACTACAAAAAAACCTCTGACTGATGTGCTTGCCAACAAGGGTTTTGCCACCAAGTGTTAAGTCTTGTTTGCCAGAGGAATCAAATACTTATTTCTCTCAGCAAAATGCAAATAAATGTATATAATTAATACAATGTGATTTACTGGATTTTATTTTGGATATTCTATCTCTCAATGTTAAAATGAACCTACCCTTAAAATTATAGACTGTTCATGTCTTTGTCAGTAAGCAAACTTACACAATCAACAAGGGATCAAATACTTATTTCCTTCACTGTACGTCTTTGGATGCATTTTATGCAGTGCTTTGCAATCCATTTTTCAATTTGAAAATCGCTGTGAACATTTCTATGCTATATCAGAAATTTTAAAAGCTTTCCAATAACTTACCAATGCTTCTGTCTGCACTAAATGAAAATAATTAAGTACTTACCTCCTCTTGTATCAGCAGCAGCTCCAGTGTTCCCTACTAATGACAACATATTCATCACTCACAACATCATGAGTCATTTACTGACCTCAGGGGTCACAGGCTTGCATATACAACATGTGACTATTCAGGCTAGTGATTGAGTCATTGCAGAGGGACACCAGAGCTTCTGGTGAAGCTGGAACTGCACTAAGGCCAGTGGTAAGCACTAATTTAGCACTGTGTGGGGAAGTTGTTGGTGGAAGTAGACGAGTTTTCAAAAATATTGTAAAGCCTCTTTAAAGGATATAAAAGATGCAGCTTCACTTACACTACTCAAAAAAAAGTTAGGATATTTGGCTTTGGATATTGGTTGAAATTTTGGGATGAATATAACCTTTCTTGAACTTTTTTTTTCTTTTACACACCCAACCTGTTAAGAGTTGTGTTTCTGTAATAAAGTATAGGAGAACTCACTGGACTGAGAAAGTGTCAGGCTGTGATTTCTCTCTTTGGCACATGTCAACCAATATACTGATTTGACCCCCCCACTGGGAAGTGGAAACCCCTTTGTGGTTCTGTCTACAACACTTGGAGCGCCCCCCGTATGAGGAAGCAGTGATATATATATACAATCCAAGGATATCGATGCAGATTAAGGTGTGATTATCCACAGACAAGAGGAGACGGCCGCTCCCAAACAAGTACAGGTAAGAGTTTAAATTCTCTTACTTTGGAAAGTCTTGTCTCTGTGGTTGAGTCGCATCTGGGTCCTCGATATTCTGGATTGACTTGCCAGGTATATGGTCAGCCACTGCTTTGTTACGAACCTGTCATAGTGCTTCCTAGTGGAGTTTTTCTGTTTTGTGTGTATTGAGTTTTGCGTGATTCGCTGATTGGTCCTGCTGGGGTTCACACAGATTGTAGGGTTTCTCTGAGAGGATACTCTCTTGGAGGTGGAGTCATTAAGTAGTCTACCTGGTGAAGATTAGACAAATTCAGGTTCTCGGAGACGCATTCTGTGGTTGAAGTAATGCTCTTCTGGCGGTGGAGTCATTGAGTAGCCCTCTTGGTGAAGAGAGGGAATACAGAGGCCCATATTCAGCGATTCCGTGCTACTTGATACGTGTTTGTCTTGTGTGTGTGATAGGGATTGTGTGACGTGCTAACTAAGGACAAAACTGGTCCAGGACCAGTGTTTGCAGCATAACCACTTCTCAACAGAGAAAAGAGAGAGAGAGAAAAAAAAGGCTGTAGTTCAAACTTAGAAACTCAGCAATCCATATTACTGTTTTGTGTTTGTATATGTCTTGCCTCAGAAGCTAGCTCAGTAACATTGATTGCAAAGAGTTAAAATTGAGTTGTTTTGCTGCATCTGAGTTAGGTTAATGAACAGTGCCACCTACTGGCTTTGTAGGGGATAAAGATAAGGTAATTAGCATTGAAGAGTATTGCTGCTGGCTGAAATCCTAAAGCAGCTTGTTGAAGATCGCAAAGGGAAAACTCAAAGAATGTAAAAGCAAAGTAATGTTGCTTCCTTTTATCAACTAGTTATCACCTGGTTGCCAAGTGGTCAGTCTCTCGATCTGAGGACCCACTGGTAGCTTTCCTATCCAAGAGTAATCACTCTCCCACGACTTCGATAAAAAGCTTAAATTTCTTCTCAAGGCAGATTTTCTGGTCACGATTTCTACCTTGCGCCTGGCTTTCATTTCCTCTTGATGGATAAGATTAGGGTTTGGGCATGTTAGCACGCACCTCAGCAAAAATTTTAAAAGAGATCAAAAAAATTTTGTTTTTTTTTTCCCTTTCATCTAGATTCCTGTGTAAAGCCGGTGTAGATTTTGTGTACTTTGTGCTAGAGCAACAGTATTTATTATTAATTACAGTCTGTGGTTGAAATCTTTTTGGGGCTGATTCGTTTCCCAAGACAGCTCTAAATGGTCCCCTCTTCTTCAGTAACAGATGGTAGAAAGTGTGCCCCACTTCCAACAAATAAGTATAGAAACCCCTTTAAATGTCCTCAAAAATTTTGCTAATAGAACCAAAGAAACAATTAAAATGTGGACCGGAATAAATTTTCGGATATGGATTTGTTCTCCTAGTGGCTACGGGAAAATCGAGAACAATTTCCAGCAGTCCCTAAAACAAAGAAAAACTCCGGAGGTTTTTTGGGGAGCCCCAAGTTTTTTGGGACAAAAACGGCGGACATGGGACTTGGACATTCCTTTTTTTTCTGGTTTTGTGCACCCCCGCTTTTCTCAAACCGCAACATCTCTCTCAGACAGCATCCCAGGTTTAGTGTTTTCCCCTCCTGCCGGATGCCCCTCTTCTGGCTGTTGTGTTTTTAAATCAGCCCCTTATTCCCCTTCCTCAAGGGGGGATAGGGACAAGGGGAACCCCGGGAAGAACCATGCACATAAAGCCGTTTGTTTTGGAAAAATCATGAAAAGATGGAAAACCCTTTCATTTTTTCTGTACAAAAGATCGCTTGATAACCCGTATGTTTTTTTGTGGATGGACCCATTTTTGCCGACAGTCCCAGGACGTTTTCCCCGGAATAGGCCGTGACCACACACAACGTTTGGGAAGCAAGAAGTCTGCCATTGCAGAGTCCCCCCCAAGAAGCAAAATTAGAGCTTGCCAGCATGCCGTTTGGCAGAAGGAAAAAGGGCCCAAAATATATCGGACTAAGTACGTTTTCGGGGTCCCCCATGCTTTGGCCCTTTTGGAGGACGAGGATTTCCCCCGGCTGGGGGAAAACCCCAGTAAAACATGGACAAGCCTTCGGTCTGATGGATGCACTGCTGCTCCCAAAGGCAGTGGCTATATGAAAATAAAAAGGCGGGGAAAGTGACCAGGAACCAGCATTCACACCCAACTGATGGAGGTATGGCAGCTTTTGGGAAATTACTCTGAATGCAACCCTATACAATTGGAAAGCAGTGGGGAAATGGGGGAAAATGAATGGAACCTTAAGTCCGATTGCAAAGGAGCAAGAAAATTTGGCATGTCTGGGCAGCACCCTGCCATAGTGTTTTAGTGTCGGTCATTTGGGGGGGGGAATTTACTCCCTTCCCCTTTGAGACCCCTGTTTGGCAGCGCCCCCAAGGCTAGGTGCATTTTTCCTCAGAGTTGTAGCTCAAAACGCTGCTATGCCCTCTTATGGACTGCTTTGGTAAAGAGTTTTACTAATACATTGTAGAGTTTTCTCTTCCATTCCGATCAGCGTTCTGCCCATAAGCTACAGCCTGGAGACTGGTTGTAAGAAGTTTGTGTTTTAAAAACCCCTAGAGCCGAGGTTTGGGGGCCATACAATTGCTGCCCACGCGTTCAGCTGTAAAATCGCTCCAGCCCCCAGGATGAAGCGGATGCTGTTTTACTGTGTTAAGTAGTTATGTTGTTTTTAACTTTGGGTCAGAACCCATCCTATACTTGTGTGTGCTACGAGTACTGGGGTGCCCCTTTTCTGTGGTGCTGGGGGATAGAGTAGGGGGAAAAAGATGGTGATACAGACCAAGACGGCCCCTTAAAACAGGGGAAGCCGCTATGACAAGGATGAGTTAACAAAAATGGAAAACTGTCAAGAACAGGGAAATCCCAGGTGAAAGCAAAACCCCTAACCTTTGAAAATCTCAGGAGACGGATGGAGGCATTTGTCCGGGTGCTTACCTAGGGGGGGGGGAAGAGGTTTTTGAGAAAAAACCCAGTTGAAAGATATGAATACGCAGAAAAAAATGGTGGGGTCCCAGCACCCACACACCCATCTTGCCCCACATCCCAAATTTCCCCGGGCATGACACCCTTTTGCTATCCCCCCCTTGTGACCCAGGGGGGTAGAGCCCGGGTTCTTGAAAAGAATTTGCCTGGATGGGTTAAAGTATACGCTAACCACATAAAAAAAACAAACTTATGTCTGCTCAGCCTAGGCACTGTCCCTCTAGATATTTGTTCGGAAAGGAGTTTTTCTTGTTTGTATACCAACCCCACCACAAACCCCCTGAGTGGGGAATGAAAGGGCCAAGTACCCGATCCCCACAAAAACATCGAGGCCAGGGGGTTGGGATTACTTTCCCAGGAATTACCCCTGCTTCCCTTTTTAGTATGGGAAATGGAGTTTTCCTGGGTAATTTACCACCAAAGGGTATGATCCACATATAGTGATCTCAGGCAAAAAAATTTACAGAATAAGTACTCTCATAGGGGATAATATTGGATAGTGGAGTTAAAAGTCAGGATTAAGTTGGAGGGAAATGGATTGGGAAAATGTCCCCTGAGCAAACTACCATCCATTCCAATACTGAGTGAAGGGTCAGGGGATACCACCCCACTGAGACAGTGAAACCAGGAGCAGAAGGGGGTTTCCCTAAGGGCAGCTTTGACCCCCACGTGATATTAATTGTATGGGGGGAGCCCCAAGGGGGGGTCCCGATGGTTTAAAGAAAGGGACAAGTCGTGTTGGGTTTAAACCCTCGTACTGAAAAATCATGTAAACAAGAATGTAGATTGGGATAAATTACAAAATTAAAACCAGCAGAGATTTAAAAATTACCCCAGAGATGCCCTACAGGGTTTGGCAGAACAGGATGGCTTTGGACATGGTTTTGGGCGAGAAAGGAGGAGGGCAAATGTTTGGGGGAAACGCTTTTTACTTTCACCCCAGACAATACAGGATCCCCGAACGGAAAGTGACAGGGGCCCATTAAAAAAAAAAGTTGTCAGTCTTCCGACGAAATTAAAAGGGAAACTCTGGTTAGGCCCTTTGGGGGACGGGTTTGGGTTTGGGGTTAAAGGGGGTTTGGGCGGGAGCTTTTTTTCAACTGGGGATTGCGATTGTTGCTTTTTGGGCTCATTTTGCCAATTTTGGTTTTTTGTTTTTTCCTTGTTTGAGGAAACTATTTGAAAGCTGTGGACCAGGCTCTCCATTTTGGGTGAATTGTGAAATGGAGACGCCATTCCTTTGGGAAGACCATTGATCCCCAAAATTGTACCGGAAGGTCGTCTATCCCCCTCTTCAAACTCACGTCCATCAAAGAACTGACCATAAATGTAGGGGAAAGGGTCAGTTTGGTGGGCCCCCCTTCTTCGGGGGGGGGTTTTTCTCCCGTAGGGACAGATTAGGGCAAAGGGCAGGGAAAGGTGAAATGGTCATTTCGAGAGGGAAAAGTATTGAGTCCAGCCCTCTTTGGTAAGCAGAGAGACTAAGGAAGGGAAAATTCAACACAGCTTTGTCTCGTGGTGTCTAGGTCCCAAGGGAAAGATTAAAAATGAGACCAAAGTCTCAAGGGGGGACTGTTGTTGATGGGAACAAAGGTTATGTATGTGTGATCCTTTGTGTCTTTATTTAAGTATTAGTCAGTATAATATCCACATGTTGTTTTTATATTTGCACGTAAAAAGCTGTTGTATATCTCTACATTTCCAATGTTTTTATGTATTATGTGTTAGTCTATTTCACCACAAGTGGCGTCTGTGTTCAAACCCCCCCAGAAAGAAAATGGCTATCGCCTTACTTGTTTTGATTCTGTTAAACAAAAGGTGGGGGTGTCATTTAAAAGTGATAAGAAGAGCCCAATTAAGGGCTGGATGTAATGTCACATGTTGCTTTTGGAAAGTACACACCAAAAACCCGTTAAAGTTGTGTTTCTGTAATAAAGTATAGGGAACTCATGGACTGAGAAAGTGTCAGGCTGTGATTTCTCTCTTTGGACTGTCAACCATATCTGATTGACCCCCCACTGGGAAGTGGAAACCCCTTTTTGGTTCTGTTACAACGTTTATTTAGAGGTTGCAAAAAAAAGATACTGAAGGTCACAGAAAGAAAAATCAGAACATCCTTTTTGGGTACATACACACAGATGCCACTTTATTCAAATAAAAGCCTGCGGAAAACCCGGGGTTTAGGGCACACAACTCCAAGCACGTTTAAGGGATGCAAGAGTGTCACGTCAGACTATTCATAACAGTTTACATCTGCGTGCTAGATGACCGGCAAGGGTACCTGAGCTGGCTTATGTATAGCACTCTCCTTGCCCCTCCCGGGCCCTTTCCCCGGTTATTTTTGGGGCGTATTTCGTCCGTAATTGCGCCCGTACTGCACCCCATACGGCTGAAATACGTCCCCGGGGCATTACGGTAATCCACGTTCCCAAAAAAAAATATGGATTCGTCCCTCCCTGCTGCACAATACGGCGGCGGGGAGAAAAGGACATGTACTTATTCACGGGGTATTTAAGTCTTTGGGGCCGGCGAGCTGAAATTTCAACTAGAAACCAAATATCCCTAACTTTTTGTGTGTGTAGTGTGTCTTCTATTGTAATGAAGAATGTCTGTCAGTTTTGGTGCGATAGAACCCCAGATTGTATTGGCTTCCCTTACATGAAAAATTAAAATTTTCAGTAGACCATCAAATTTCATTTGGGTTTTTAATGTCATACAGATTTGCAAACATTGATTTAATCAGTTTTAGCTTTACCATCTTCAAATATACAGTACATAAAATGGACATGAAGAAAACAGGTTTAAAACAAGTAGATTCAACATTTATTTTTGTCATAAAAGTCCAGCCGTTAAAACTATGTACAAGTAAACACATGCAGATGGTGGGGAAACCACACAAACATTTAAAACTATCTAAAACACAGTATGCACAATGCAAAGAGGAAAAAGAAAGGAGCTGATAAAAAGGGCATTTGGGGGTTGTGAGTTTTCTTAATGGAAACATTTTGGTTGTTTGAATTTCGGGTGGTTATTATAACCAACTCTTTCTCCATGGATGAGACTCTGAATGACCCACTCAGCGGAAACCACAGGGAGGTCCAGGGCTTGGGCACACTTTAAAATGGATTCTGGACATGATCGATCTGTGACTACAACATCAAAAACGCCCAATGCAACATCTAGAAAAAAATAAAATTTCAGTGAAAATAATTTATTCTATTGGATCGTACTGTCTGTAACATAAAAGTTTTAAAACTTCACAAGCTATTTTGTTGAAACCGAAATTTGCAAAAGATCCCATTATTGGTGGGGAGATTTAGTAATTCCTCCTGGTGACACCGCTTATCAAAAAGGGGAAAAATAAGTGTTTTACGTCACATTTCAAAAATACCAAAACATTTTTATAAATTGCTTGTGCTATGCATGTGGAGAAAGGTTTTCACTGGTGCGTACAGGGTTTACAGACCTTGGGGTTTTTTCAGTATATAATGGCTTTTAAAATGCTCTGTATTGTTTTCCCAAACATGAAAGGGGCCCCGCGTCATATAAACTGTAGATTTATGTATGGGGAAACCCTTTGAAGCCCTAGCACATCTACTTTAATCTTCACCTGTCAGGCCAACCATTTATTGAGGTTACGGGTAGTGCCAGAGAGCTATACTAATTTAGCAAGATCATTAGCGCTGACCGTGCTAATACAGTTAATTCCATTTTTGTTCATTAAAAAGGAGTTACATCATTTGTAAGGCCAAAAAAAGACAGAGGTCCATCCAGTTCAGGTTGGCTCATGGCTAACTGCAAACAGACCGTGTTACACAAAGAGATGGTCTTTTGATTAGTGACAACTCAAAGAAGGCCAACACAATCCAATATCTGCAGCACTCTAGTAGCACTAAAAAAACAAAGGGAATATAAGAATTTTTTGGGAAAAAATTTTTATCTATTTGTTATGAAAAATTTTAGGTTTTTAATGAATTTTTGGGAAAAAGTTAACCCCTGCCATTTCATTGGGGACCCAATAATGATGGGGAACCTAGCTATAATGTTACCTCTCTTGGTGCCTGTTCAGATTCCACTTTTGGGAGAGAAGGTTTTCCCGCTACAAGCTACTTGATTTTTTAAAAAAAGTTAGGAAAGCTTTTCCAAAAATTCCTATGTTCCCATTGACTGTTTTTCAGTGCTAATATACAACCAAAAATTGGAGTACTATCTCAATAAAAAAATTACAAATTTTATTAATTCCCGCGCAAAAAAAAAAGACGTATAATTACAAAAACAAACAATCAAGACATAAAGACAAGCAGAAAACCAATATAAAAAGGGGACAAAACAGCGGTATAGGGATATCAAAAAACTATCCCCATAAAGAATATTGGGTGTCAGTATTTCATTCGTATATTACCAATAGAAAAATATTAAGAGTATATCTCGGTACCAATGGTACTGTATAAGGATATACCTAGTACACAAGAAGTTATTCACCTAAATATATCAGACATAAGAGTCACTATTTCATACTGGTATATACCACTAAAAAATATAATTCAGGATATGTAAAGATTCTCATCAAAAATATCAACCTAGTTAGAAAAAAACCAACAACTATTATTGGGCCAACATATTAATAAAGAGTCCAAAATCAAATAGTAATAGGGCATGAAGTAATAAGTAATAAACCCATGTTGGAGGGGGAGTGGATACCGCTGTGGTCCCGCTGTTTTTTTTTAGTGCTAGTAGAGTGCTGCTGCTATTGGATTGTGTTTGTATTTTAGTGCCCCCACCAGTGTGCACCTTTTCCTTTTTTTAAAAATCTTTTTTGGGTGTGCGACCCAAAAATGTTTTTTTTAAATCAAAAAAAAAGGCCGGGGGTCAAAATTCTGCCTGACCTTGCAAGTAAATTATAAAGAATTGCTGCACTGTAGATGTACAGAGCAGTTTCTGCTTACCAGTTCTCTAGGACAAGGCTCAAGGGAGACATCATTTATTAAAACTAACAGTAAGACTTTCTTTGTTGTTCAAGGCAACCAATCAGAGCTCAGTTTTCATTTTTCCAGGCGTTTTTCCCCTTCCGTTGGGGCCAGTTTTGACCTTCCTGACAGAGCCCCATTTTTGAAATCGGACATGTGTCTTTTTATGTGAGAATAACTTTGGGACATTTTACCTATATGTGATTCAGAGATTGTTTTCTCGTGACATATTGTCCGTCAAGTTAGGAAGGCATCTTGGTCCAAAAAATCCTTGTTTATTTGTGAAAAATTTGCCATTTTCAAATTTCAAAAATTTCTGCATGTAAAACAGATAAACTATTTTGAGTGGAATAACATCTACCATATGCCCACTGTAGGTTGCCATTTTTTTAATGTCTTTATTTTATTTTTTTTTTACAACATTAGGGGGCCTTAGAAACTTAGCAGTCATTTCTCACATTTTCAAGAAAATTTGCAATATACATTTTGTTTAGGGACCAGTCCAGTTCTGATGTGGCTCACAGGGGCCTGTGTGCTAGATACCCCTATAAATGACTTCATCTAAGAAACCACACTCCTTACAGTATTTACAACAGCATTGCGGGGCATAGTGACGTCACAGACAGCCCAGCTGCTTTAGTAAAGCATCCGGGCTGTCAGGTACGGCCACAGCAGTGGCGCTGGCGTCACTGCTGCATCCAATTACAGGCAGAAGGAGCTCACTTCTGTCTATACCTTAGATGTGGCTATCGGACAGCTCAGAGTTAATCACCTGCGGCCAGAGCTAACTCCGGCCACGGGACACTGATCAACCATAATATTAACACTACAGACAGGTAAATTGAATAATTATCTTGTTACTATTGTTAAGGTTATGTTCACACGACGTAATTGCGCGGCACATTTCGGTGCACAATTGTGCTTCAATATGCCTGAAATGTACCCCACAATTACGGTAATTCATAGCTCTCATAGAGAGCTATGAGTTATGCCCATCTTCCTCAACGCGTATTGAACATCAGGGGAAAAAGTGACTTGACTGAAGTGAATGGGGCTGTCCGCGCGTCCCCTTGCGCTCTAGAAGTACACACTGGCCAGTGCGTGCTTCTAAAACACCCGGCGCGATGTGAACATACCCTACCACCTGGCAAAGGGTGGGATGGCAAACTAAACAGTCAGTTCTCGAAGTTGACGAGTTGGAAGCAGGAACAATGGGCAAGCATAAGTCTGAGTTATTTTGGACATAGACCCAATTATGAGGGTAAAGTCAGAGCATCTCCAAAATGGCAAGTTGTGGGGAGTTTCTAGTATACAGTGGTTAGTACCTACCAAAGCAATGCGAGAAAGGACAACGAGTGAATAAGTAACTGGTTTATGCTCAAGGTTTACCCACGTTAATGGAGAGTGAATGCTAACCCATCTGTTCCAGTCCTACAGAAGAACTACTGTAGCTCAAATTGCCAAGTAATGCTGGCAACAATGGAAATATGACAGAACACACAGTGCATGGCAGCTTGTGGTGTATAGGCCTGTGCAGTCAAAGATTAATAATAGGGCCCAAGCAGACCTCTGTCCAATACCAAGAGTCTACAATGGGCATGTAAGCATAAAATCTGGACCATGAAACAAAGAAAGATACATAATGGCCCCTTTTATGTTTTTAAATTGATCCGGCACATTGCACTGCAAACGTTATTCCGGATTAGTTTAAGGTATATGACAAAATTTTAAGGTGTGACTTGGCCTCCAGATCTTATTCCACTCAAGCATCTCTGACTTATTGAGGCCCCACTTTGCAATTAACAAGCGCTAAAGGATCTGTTGCTAACATCCTAGTGCCAGATAAGACAATCTATAGATATGTCAGAGTTCATGTGTCAGGATACAGCTGTTTTATGTGCATGAATGGGACCTATGCAATATCACTCACACTCTGTTTTCTTGTTAGGCCTGAGCAGTGTATATTGAGCAGCATTATTCTGATAAAGCAGTAGCTGTGTTCAGGACATACTCATATAATGCTGTCCAAGTATGTAAATGCTGGTGAAGTACTTACCTTTGTTGAGATCGGTAGAGTTGTGTTGTTTTGCAGATGCTGCCCCACCAGTCATAACAACTTCTGTCCACATTTCCAAAAAGTTTTCTTGTTGATCTGACACCACAAGAAAGCGCAAACCATGAAAAGGATGCTTGGAGTCATGCCTGCAAAATCCAAATATAACCAATGAAACTATGGCCTAAGAAGATCAACCATGCATCTACATGAAAATACACACGTTTTACCATTCCAAAATCCTGTCTTCTTGGAGGCTGTATCCAGCAGGGAGAAGATAATTGTGGAAATTCTGCAGCTCATCAGAATGACAACTGTCATGCACCCAGACATGAGACACACAAGGAATCCCACTGGCAAGGCACAGGAAGTACTTCCGGGTTCGGCAGTGCTGGTCAGCAATGAGTAAACATTTTGTTCCGGTTTTACTCTGTGGGAAATGAAAACATATATATCACCATCTACATTCATGTAGCTGCGGGACTGTTAAAGCTTTTTCCACGTGAGCCTCACTAGCAAGAATGAGTTTGCATCTGGCCTCACCAGTAGCCAAATTAACAAAATACAGCCGAGTCACATTATTATGACCATTTCCGGCTTTTGATGTCGGTAGCACGTAGCTCATGTACGAAGACACGTATCAAGAGCTGGCTTGGCGGGTATATAATATGTGATAAGCTGCCTGCACACGTCTTTAGTTGCCGTCATGGGTAAAAGGGTCGATTTATCAGACTTGCAAAAACGGATGATTATTGGCGGTATTCTGAAACTGTAACGTGAGAGGACAAATGGCACCATTGTTGAACATTGGCCACAAAGGTGCACAAGGTTGGCCCGACACACTATACTGCAGCAGCTGACTGACAAGTGGCTACCAGACATAGGGTTCTGAAGCAGACAGATGGTCACTTAACCTCTGCTAACAAAGTTACATCTGCAGAACAGGCTTCAATCTTCACAGCAGTGTCAGAATTGGAAAATGGTTGCCTTCTCCAGCGAGTCACATTTTCTGCTTCATTGAACGGATAAACATTGGCGTGTTTGGCAGAAAAAAAAAAAAAAAAGCACAAAAGAAATTCCCTGCCACCACTGCTGGAAGAATACAAGCTGGTGGTGGCAGTGGTATGGTCTGGGGAATGTTTCTGTAGCATTTTCTAGACCCATTGATGGCACTCAACTGATTTGGGTACTTCTCCATTCTTGCAGATCACGTACACTCGTACATGCCAATTGTCTTCCATGGGGTGGATGGGTTCTTCCAGCAAGACAATGCAACATATCACACGGCTAGAAAGACATTGGTTGGAGGAGCATGACCAAGATTTCTAAGTACTGCCATGGGCCCCTAAATTCACAGACTTCAACCCAACTGAGAATCTGTGGGACCACCTTGATCATCGTGTTCACTCCACAAATCCTCCCCATGCACCCTTCAGATATGGTGCTAACCTACCAGACCATCTAGCTGTACATGGTGGTTACTCTGCTAACCATTAGCTGAGAATAATAATGTGACTCGCCCGTTTAAGTTTTAATTTTTACTGAAACCAAGTGATTGTTCTCTTGTTGGATACCCTCACTGCCACTCATAGGACCATGTGCTGTACAATAACTCTAGTGAAGATAGCAAATTATTAAAGGGGTTGTGCAGTTTATTAAAAAAAAAATAAATTCTACAACCCAAACTGAACAAATAAAACTAAACACACGTTCCCGTCTCTTCCTGGTTTTTTGCTTACTTCCTGTCTTTAGTTGAACAGTCATGTGGCACTTACATCACTCTTCGGAGCTGTTCTCTTCTGAACAGTGATGTAAGGCAGTAGCACGTAATGTACCATTTGACCGCGGGAGGGAGGGGGGGGGGGGGGGACAAAAAACAGAGGACCGAGCAGAAAACACTGCAGAGCAAGTGCAGGTGGAGGAGGAACACAAGTATGTTTTTTCTCTTTGTTTTGTAAATTTGGGCAGCAGTACATTATTTTATTTTTACATAAACTGGATAACCCCTTAGGCTATGTCTACACAGCACAGGAATCCCATCGGATTTTCGCCGGAATGAGTACTTTAAATGCAACGGTACCCTGTGCTGCATAACCAGCAATGAAAAATCCGTGCTGTAGTCTATACAGCACAGATTTGTTTTTACTGTCAGGTTTAAAGTTTGGGTGGAATATGCAACATGTTCTATACTGTGCCGGATTCCTCTTGGATTTGCCGAATCCAGAAACCGATCGTGGCTTTTGCGCAGTCCTGCCATGGTCCAGCAGTGTCAAAAAGCCGTCGGATTTTGGATGGCATTTTGACATATGCTGTGTGGACTTGGCCTTAAAATGCTGAACTTTGCTACTAGTTAAGTAAAAAAAAACAAAAAAAAAAAAGTAACAGTGCAAAAAAGGAAAGCCTGTAATTCCCTTATTCTTATACTAAACATGTTGCACTTACCCGGGCTTCACTGAAACTGCCCAAGATTTCACCGCCCCCTGCCCGAATTTGGGCCTCTGTGTATTGTCGATTATAAGGTGTGCTCTCCACATATTCTGCAGTAAGAAGAGTACATACTTGGTAAGATTACCGACATCTAGGGAATTCATTCAAAACTTTCCCTACAGGTTACCCTCGCTCAGCTCATATAGAAATAGCAAGGCAGAAAAGGTGAAACCATGCTGCTTACCTTCCTCCTCTTCACTGCTAATGGAGGGAATTTCCTTTGATTTTACTCGATTTTTGAGCTTATCACTGGATGTGGCTGTCGTAAGTAAAACTGAATAGCCCGTGAACAACAGCTTGTTCTGGGGTAAAGGTCCATGTGAGTCCTCAAGTACTCCCTGGTCACTGGTGTCTCCACTTTCATTGGGGCTCATAAATTCTCCTTTTGCAGCCCCTTTTAAAACAGAATAAAAGTCTGTACAAATACTAACGTGGTTGGAAGAATAAACAGTTATTACATATCTGCAGTGCAAAATTAGTATATGTCAGGCATCATTAGCACCAATATTAGGAAAGGCAAGCTGAAAAATTGTAGGTGTTGCTGCAGGTAAGTCTAGATGGGTGCCACTCTATAATCTTTAGAAGCTCTGCTTCAAAACTATGCAACTACAACTACAGATTCATAACAATACAAAGAAAATACCCACATGTAAACACATTAGTGCGTATTAACTAATACCATCTAATGCAGTGGTCTTGCAAGTTACAACATCAGGTTATATTTTTACCATACAATGCTTCTTCCGGGGATACTGTATGCAAAGACCAAATTTGCCATACAATGTCACATACACTGCTTATCTGTAGCACATATGAGTGATGGAAGATCCAACCAATTATCATGAACATATTACTTGAAAAACATCTGGTGATTGAATAGCGCCTCTCTGCAGTACAGCGCTGTACTACATGTTCAGTACTGCTCTTTACATGTATTAGCGGCTCATTTGGGTACCAGATGAGGGCCCCATTTTCTTTTTCTTTGCACACGGTGTATGAAGTACATGACCCAAACAAGCTCCGGTCCTCAACACAAAGTCAAAAAGAGCTTTACAGCTGTTACACGTAAGGATTTGCTTTATCTGTATTCGTTATCTGCTCAATTTTATTTAATTTCAGTCTTGCATTAAAGGGTTGTATCATTTCATTGAATGGTCTTCAGAATAAGGGGACAGTGAAAACAAGCAACTTTGCAATTGGATGTCATTAGCAAAGCTGTCTTGTTTTCACAGTATTCCTTATCTTCGTTTTCTGTATACAAACTTTTCAAGTGCTGGTCGGATAGTCGGATCCCACCTCTTTGCATTTCATTAGCTGAGGGCTCTAATAATTTACATTCTGTTCAGCCCCCGGTCAGCTGTATTCACGGAGCTTGCATTCCTGCCTCTCACTCAGAATTAGGGGCCGTGAAAAACAATTCTCACTTCTATACAATGTTATGCTGCCATTCCCTCATTAACATTGCAGCTGTCTCTATAATCAGAAAACAGCATTATTGTGCCACAGTGCCTTTTTTTTTTAAACAAATGTTTATTTGGATTTTTCAAATAAAATTTAACAAATACACGTTTACAGAATATCTGGAAAGAAAATCAGATTCAAAGATCAAATGCGATCTCGATTATTTAGGGTTACAGAATGCCTTGATACATCATAGTCATATATCAAACTGTAAGAAGACGTTAAGACCAGTACTCTGATTTTACGCGTGATGGCAGATAAAGGCAAAATAGAGATAACCTGAACAATAATTCAACATATTGTGCAACTTACAAAACAAAATATGCTCTCAAGGTTCGTATGGTGCCTGCGTGCAAAAAAAACCTCTCTTTTCTGAAGCCTTCATGACTGCATAAGTGCTAGCGTTAGTCCTTCTAGGACCTCTCCCTCCTTCCCAGGTTATCGTCATGGATTTCCAGCCTACCCAGAGACCCACCTAGGCCCTCTCTACAGTACCAGCCCGTATATTGGAACGTCTGCATCAACATCTTTATCTCCCTATCTGAAAAGTGGGATTCTATAAACGAGCGCCAGTGTATAAAGAAGCCCGCAGTGCGAATTTCTTTATGCCTCTCCGTTTCCAACTTATCTGCAATTAGATATATCTTCATTGGTTTTAATCAAGAGATTGTGAGGGGGGGGCTTAACCAAAAAGGTGAGCAGACAACTTTTAAACTAAAAATCGCTATGTGGATTATTGCGGGGAGTCTGCGAGGTTCCACAGATTGTCCCCGTCCCCCCCCCTTTGGGTCTGGGTAGTGGAAGATAAGATCGTGGCTTTTTCCAGAACAATATTAAAGTGATCAATGTTGACACAAAACTGTCCCAATAACTCGCAGTGGGCCATTCCCAAATGCCATGCCACAAGTCGGTTTTAGGCATACCCCCTTGGGGCTTGTTGAACCATTGGGAAAGGTCTTGAAGGAGGCATTTTAAACCCGTAGTGGCTTATGTGCAATTTTGAAGTGGGTTTCCCTAAAATTTTGTGCAACACGTCTTTTTGATTGTAATCCTTGCATGATTTTGTCTGGCAACTGGGCGTTTAACCGACGGGCCAAAAATGAAAAACCTGTGCCCCCGTGGGCTCAAACCACTCTCTTATGGACTTAAAAGACGAAAAGAACATTTTTCCCTTTTTTGGAAATCAATAAAGGTTAAGTATTTGGGGAAATTTTCTTTTGAGAAATCTGCCACCTAGGGCACAAAAAGGGTAAAGTTGGTAAGCCGCCAGAGTTGGAGCAGGTAAGGAGAACTTTGCCCATTTCCGAAGGCAAAGCCACCTCTGTTCCCTGCAATAAAAAGCTGTCCCCTGCCCTCAACCCTCTCCCCATTTCCAAACATGGGGTTTAAATTTTCCCAAAGGGAACCGGGTGATCCCAGACGGGCAAGCTTTAAAAATCGGGGAAGGGTAGGCCCGCTTCGATCTTTTTCCTACCATGACATCTGAAGTATAAAAAGATTTGATCGGGGGGGAAGGTTTGAGTACTTCGTGTGGAGGAGGGCTGGGGGTGCCAAGGAGCACGGCCCTTTTTCCCCCCCCCCCAAATTTAAAGTAACCCGACTAGTCCCCCCGCCCAGTCCACAACATGTCGCCAAAATGCCAAATTGACCCCCAGGTCCGGGGGGTTTAACCCCCCTTTGACTTTGGAAACATCAGCTTTTTAAGAGCATTGGGGTTTTTTTTTTCCCGCCCAAGATTTTGAGAATATTGAATGGATTTGATTTATACTAATGTTTAAGAAGAAATGGAAGATTTTGAAAAGGGGTAGGCAATTTGGGAAAGCTGATCATTTTAATGCCGGGCACTCCCATAAAAGACAGGGCAGAAAATCCAACGCGTTAAATCCTGGGTTCTTTTTAAAATGGGGGGGGGGGGGGGAAATTTAAGCTATATATGGTGCCCGGGTTGTTTTACCTATGTTATTCCAAATATGAGATTTGACTGAGGAAACTGTAAGATACGCCCGGGCTTGCCGTTGATCTTTGGGGGGTTTAACCCCAAGTTAAACTCCCCTTTGCTGCTTTCCTTATACCTAAAATCGCCATACAGCCAAAGAAAATCAAAAATGCGGAGGGGGGCCCCTGGGGTTTTGACATAAAAAGAATCAGATGTCCGCAAAGAGCGCAATTTAATTTTTGGGTCCCAGTGAAATTTCCCTGTAAAAAGATCTGTTCCCCAGGAACCCGTAAGGGCTCAAGGGCAAGGTAAAAGGGAAAAGGGGGCGAAGTGGGCATCCCGTTGGTCCCCTTTTGGAGGTGGATTGGTGAAGAATGAAACGGTGTGTGACCCGTGCCCCCGGATTCATGTAAATGGGAAAAGAAGGGTCCGAAAGGCCCGATACCCCCATCGCTTCTAGGCCCCACCGGGCCCCATCCCATCGAACATTGTCGAAGGCCTTTTCGGGTCCAAAGCCAAGACGGGGTGTTTCCGGGTGGGACTGTGCTTGATCCTACCCAAAAGCCAAAACTTTCCTATGTTCCCTATTATCCCCCCTTTGATGAAACCCTTTTGTGGGGCCCTACAGCAAAGGCATTGCTTGCAAAAAGGTGGCCATAATTTTTGCAGAAATTTTTTGGCCCCGTTTGAGGTAGGGGGCCCAAAAATTGAGGGGGAGGGGGATTTTCCTTTTTTTTGGATCACTTTAAAAAAGCCATTTTGATTCTGCCTGATTTCCTTCTTGAAAAAACCAATTGTAAGTAGTGTGAAAGGGGGGGGAAATTTTTTTACAAATTTATACATCCCCCCCGAAAATCGTCGGGGGCCGGGTGCCTGCCAGGTTTCAGCTGTTTTATCGGTTCCGTACTTCCGTTTGAAATTTCGAGTTCAATAATCCCTTGTGAGTCCCGGGGTTGGTAGTTTTAATTTTGAGGGAAAATTCCGCCCTTTCCCCTCCTTTCATAAAACCAGGGAGAAAAGGGGGGGTTTAAAAAAACTAAGGGCCTCGTTTTAAATTGCGCCGGCCGTGGTTACTCTCCCTCTGGCTTAGCATAGCGTTATGTGGGAAGGGCTTAAATGTCCTTTAGGAGCCTGAGAGAATTTTCCCGATTTTTACCCTACCTAAAGAGCGTGGATGGGGTGGGATCGAGAAATCTTCCCGCGCTCTACCCAAATGTCAAAACCTCTTTTGTGATTTCCATTTACCCCGTTTTCGGGGTTTAGCTATTGGCTGAAAAACTCTGTATGAGTCTCACGCCCTAGGCCCCCTTATAAACCACAATTTTTGGGTTTTTGTAGGGTGTATGTGCTAGATCTTGCCCTCAGGAACCCCCTTGATGTTTTCCCAAAATAAAGAAGGGTTTGAGCATGGGCCCCGTTATGCTCAAAAATACTCCCCACACCCCTTTTGCATATTGGAATAAACAGTCTTGGCCAAGTAAGGAGGAATTTCCGATGAAATCTGACCTTTGGGGGGTCTTCCCAAGGTCTAAGTGTTTGGGGGGTGATCCCATATAACAATCCAGGATTGGGCGTCCCCGACTCGGTTGCAAAATTGCTTTACTAGGAATAATTAGTCTCGACCTGATTGGGGGCGGGGGAATAATAGATAGTCCCCCCATCTGGATTCCCCCCTCCCAATCTTTAAGTTGGTTGTTTCCAAAAATGCGCTAGGGCTTTGTTTTCTGTCCCTGGCTAATATGGTATGGGGTGTTAGGGGGTTTCCCTTTTTCCCCATCTTCCCGAGTGCACCACTAAATTATGCCCCCCGCCCACTTCCTGAACAGAAAACTATCACTGGATTTTGCCCCCCCAAATTGGAAAAAACTGGTTACTTTGGAGTTGGCCATACACTTAAACAAGCTAAATTTTTTTTTTTCCCCTTTTTGGTTAAGTGGAAAAAACTCCCCCCTCCATCGTGGAGGGGGAAATTGGGACAAAGGGGAAGTTTTTTTTTCCAGGGTTTTCAACTCCCCTTTTCCCTTTTCCCAGGGGGACCACAGAATGTCCCACCCAGGGCCTCTCCTCCGCTTAAAGTCGTCCTCTGCAGGGAGTCTCCTGCAGAAAAACACAGGACTTAGCCTTTGTAGATGCCTTAATTTTTCATCCGTTTTTTGGGGAACGGAGCCCCTTTACATTTCCAGGACTTTGATCCTCTCATTAGAGACACCCAACCATCTTAGTGACCCCTTCCCCCCCCCCAGTGTTGACAAAATTTTCGCCCCCTCAAACTGTCCCGACCAGGTTGTTTAAAAAACAAAAGGATACCACTGCAGTAGAAAGTTCCAAGTCCCACAAGAACCCCTTAAAAAAAGAGATTGAAATTTAGATTTAAAGGGCCCAAAAAATGGGCGGTCTCACCAGCATTCGGAGTCCCTGGCTTTAAAAAGGGGGGGTTTTTTTACCGATGATGGTGGCCCCCCGTCCCGGGCTGAGCCATTCTATCCCTCTTCTCAAGGGGCGTCCTTCGTGGAAGGGAGACAGGGGGGGCGGTGCTCTGGCCATCCCAGGTCTTGTCTTTTTTCCACGCCGGGTTTAGTGTCCTTATGAGCCCCCCCTCCATTCTTGCGTTTGGATGGTCCTCAGGGGGGTAACTTTTAGCAAATCCTGCAGGGGTTTCCTCTGCCCCGTGGGGGGGAAAGATTCTGGGAACCCTTTTGGGTCTTTAACTTTAGAGTAGAGGTATTAAGTTGGAAACGAATTTTCCTTTGAAAAAGCGCCTACAAAGCTTTTGAAAGCCCTCCTTCGTTGTGAGACATCCGCCAAAAGTCCTAAACAAAAAACACTTTGTGTTTTCCAAGAGCAAGGGGGACCTAATTTTCGGGACCCTCAGGACTTTGCTTTATCGTTGAGTCTAGGAATTTATTTAAAGTGCGCTGCTTTGCCCGGTCTCGGGTCAGGTGGTGAGTGCGGGGATCCCCTGGCCATTCTGTGTGCTCGTTCAGCGGCGGGGTGTCGATGCCCCGGCCCTCGGTAGTACATCTTGGCAGTTTCTTGCAGGCCCCCGCTTTTTAAAGACTTTAGGGGCTCCACCATTCTTAAATTGCCCTCCTGGAGCGATTTTGATCTTCATGCGCTCCTGCGTATTAAATGAGCCTGAGCGCGATTCTAATTTTTGGCCCTTTGGGACTATTTTCAGTCCTAAATCATTCCCCTCATTTCCGTTCTTTTAATTTGGAGGGTGGTTGTAAGTTGCTGGAGCTTGGTTTAAAAAAAGGGCCCGTACTGGGACCTTTGGGCCCCTTGTTTGGTCCGGTGTATCTGTCTAGCCCCCTCAGTAGCTAATAGTTATAGTTAGGGGTGCGCCCGATGTCCCCTGTACAGCAGGGTTTTGGGGGCCCCAAAAACAGGGGTAAACCCCCGTTATTGGTTTCCCAGTCCCCCTCACCCGACCTGAGTGCCGGGTTTTTTCGCAGTCAGGCTGCGTGTCGCGCTCTGCGCAGGGGCCGCCCATCTTTGGGGCCCCTAGCGGGCGCGGGAGTGCGGGACCGGGAGTCTTTTGGGGGACCTTTCCCCCCGAAAAAGGGACCCCCTGTGGTTCCCGGGTGTCCCGGGTTTAACGGGCGGGGATGGGCCCGCATCCCCGGGGTAATCAGGTCTCGGAGGTAGGGCGAGGAGCTCGCAGTAAAATCCTCATCGGCGCCCGGAACCGGAAATGCACGTGCCTTAATGCTCCTGCGGTTGGCCTATGTAAAAATGAAGGGAGACGGATCTTGCTGGATTCAACTGTAGCAACCGTCCCGCTGTGAGAGATCAGGCTGGTTCATGGGAAAATGATTAACAATGCAGGTTGGGAAAAGCTCTTACAAAAAAAAAGATGGTGGGGACAGTGAATGTGGAGGGGGGGAAAACACACTGGAGCCAGCAGAAAGTGAAGGGGGGGTGATGTCATCCCCTTTTCAGTTAAGAAACCCCCAGTGGGGGGGGAAGAAACGCCCCTGAATTTCAGGAAATGAGAGGATCAAGCTTCAAGAAAACAGAACAACTGAAGAAGCAATACATCCCCTTTAAGTCGGTGAAATTTTGGGGGATCTTAACCAATTACCCGTTTTGGTTCCAATATAGAAAGGTCATCCTGGAACCAATTAATATTATATGTTGAGGGACCATTGTACTTAGTGTAAATGCAAACTTCCCACAATGGCTCATGTTTTATGATAAATTTGACGCTTGTTTTAACACTTGTCTAACTTTATACCACTTACTGGTTGGCTTAGTTTGCACCAATAGTTGCATCAAATCAAAGAGCAGTGAGATTGTGCAAGCATGAAAAAAAAATCATCTAATCACGCATTGTTAAAGCGGGTATAGTCACTTTCAGTTTACATGGTTTTAAAATTTCTGTCCATTATCCAGAGTAATGAACACTGAATTTAAAGGGGGTAATCTGCTTTTTATTATCCATACTTGTTAGACAGGTTCTTTGATAATATATTGATCACAAAATGTACCTTGTTTGAACCGTTAGTGATCAGTTGTAATTTATGGGGGAAGTATGCTGGTGGTAAGTGTTCAATTTTCCTACAGTGCCACCATAGGAGAAGTTAGGAATTACACAGCCCCCATTTAAATCAATGAGGTCTTTGTGTAATGCAGGATAAGATAGGTCCTCCAGAACAAAAGGTGCTCTTTGTAATCACTCTCCACTCTGCTCACAAGGTGGAGAACTTGGACAGAGGACTCCTCTCTATGAATTTAGAATTTTATAATTGGGTATATGAAAAGGTTTATTAAAAAACAAACAGAAAACAGCACAAATAACATATATAAATAAAGGATATGCACTTACACAGTTCCCTTGGAACTGAACTGCAGAATTAAAAAGCTAGAGACGGTTCAGGTTTGCCAACTGGCCACAGTCCAATTATTTTATCTATCTAGGGCATTCCACTGGTCCATATGCCATTAAAAGGCAGGAAGACTTCAAAACAGCCACAACTTGCAATTCCAGTTTAAACATTGCTTAATGATGACTTTTTCTTTCAATTTTTTTTATTATGATGTACCATATATTTGGGACTAGAAGATGCACTTTTGTCCCTCATATTTGAGGGAGGTGGGGAAATAGGCGTGCGTCTTATAGTCCGAATGTACTCTCTCAGGCCGTCAGGAGGCTGGCGAGCATCAAATTTGCGGGAAGCTGGCGGTGGGGCTTAAAGGGTTAAACCCTGCTGTCGGCTTCCCACAGCGTCACTGCACTCCAGTCTTCTGTTGGCCCAAGATAGTACTGTGCGGCGGCTGTAGGGCAAGGGATTGTGCCCCCCTAGTGGTCATGTACCCTAGGGGGACTAAGTATTAAATAATATTATAACTTCACCCCTTTTGCCATTTTACAAATAAGAAAAATTAAAAAGTTACACATAAATGGTATCGCCATGTTTGTAAAAGTCTGATCTATTAAAATATAACATCATTTATCCCGTATGCTTAACACCAAAGGAAAAAAATCCAAAATGCCCAAATTTTTGGTCATTACATATCTCCCCAAAAAATTGGAAAAAATTGGAAGAAAAAGTGATCAAAAAGTCGCATCTACCCCAAAATGGTGCCAATAAAAAACTACCCTTCAGCCCACATTTTCAGCTTCAAATTTTTTCCCCCTATTTTACTCTAAAATCTAGGTGTCTTATGGTCCGGTGCTTCTTATAGTCCGGGGACATTGGACACACTAGTACCTTAGTGGTCCTATCACAGAGAAGGCAAACCAGCTCCCGAAGTACCATCTTAGACACACTTGTCTGAAGGAATCTATAGGTACTATGTACTATTCCTAAATGCTATTTGTGACTGATGATACTTTATTCAAGCAGTGTAATTAATCTGTTTTTACCCCATTGAGAAGTCCCTGAGATTGGGACGAAACACGTCCCATGATATTTGTTTGAGTCGGATACAGGTTGTATGTTATTATAATGTGTGTCACCATTGTGCTACTGCTTTGTATAGTGTACGCTACCTATCTCTCCTGATATCCATACACTTATTAGCACGAGTATAGGGTCAGTAGAAGGGATTAGGATAGGAGTCTTGCGGGGTCTCCCTTGTAGGGGCGGGGTTTCCGCTAAGGGATACCTATTAGCTTTAAATATATAGGAGGAAGAGATAGGGATTGTATAGGATTGCCACCATATGTCCCTTCCAGTAAGGTGTGGTTAACATTAATTTTAACGTATATTATTAAAAGTTATGTTTTAGAAAGGAATAATCACTTTTTGGAATTTTGGATTAATTATATTCATTCCTGTTTCTATATTTTGGGAAGTTGTATTTACTGGGCAAAAAGTCGCATCTACCCCAAAATGGTGCCAATAAAAACTACCCTTCAGCCCACATTTTCAACTTCAAATTTTTCCCCGTCTAAAACCTAGGTGCGTCTTATGGTCCAGTGCATCTTATAGTCCAAAAAATACAGTAATTAAATCAAATTTTCTTCACTCATGCAAAATCCATGTGTTGCAGCACTCATTTTGCAAGAGAGACCTCATGAATGTGGGACTAGAACTATAGAACTAAATGTGAACATTACACTCGCAGAGCAACATGAGGAGGGAAGAATGAGACAGGATTGTGTAAAGTAAGGGCAGTGTACTGTAGTACTACATGTTATCCATTCTAATAAACACCTTAGGATGTAATAGATGGACAGGAGAGCTCTAGCAAAGCAACACCTGCTACTACCTGGCAGTCCTTTAGTTTGGCTTATATGAGGGGGTCCCAAGTGTAGCTGCCTCCTGGATGAAATACATAATCCCTCATGAAAACTATCTTTGTCAAAACTTCAAATAGGAGGGTAGCTTGGGGTACAAGATTTAGAAGTGTATTTTTATGCTGGGGGAATACTTTTAAACTTCGAAATCAAACTAAAAAAAATTCTCACCAGACTTTACCACAACTGATTTGCGTCCACGTTTAGCTGGAGATTTCTCCTCTTCCGTACTGATCAATTTCCGTTTCCCAGAGAGTAGACCCAGGGAGCTGCGAGGGTTCTCGGATCCTTTCCGAGTTGGTGTACTTGTGCTGGATGTAATCGATGTGGTTGGACTACTCGTCACACTTAAGTTACTTCTCCGCTTCCGCTTTCCTTCCACAAGATTATCTTAAAGAAACAACAAAATATCCTGCAAACTGTATACAGTGGCAAACTAAAATAGGTCTGTAGAAAATAAAGAGGTGTGATCTGCAAATAACCATGTATGTTCAAATAAAAGAAATACAAAAGTAAAAGTTCATCCTCAGACGCATCAGAATATAGCATCTCGAGGAGACCGAATCCTTCTAATGTTAATGCATCTCTGTTCTAGGAATCTGTTGGGGTCTTGGAGGCCCAGCATCAGATATCCTTTTCAGACAGATCTACTACTTTAAAAGCCAGTAATATTATGCGTTTGTTGCTTTCCACAACTATATTTCATTTAGTATAAAGAGTCATTCCACTTATGAAAAGTAGTGCACAAGAGACTGTAGAATTCAGAGGTTTAAAAAAAAGAATTCAGTCTGATTTTTTTGCCAATAATATGAAGGTTTTGCAGACCACAACAGAAACGAACTACAAATTTTAGGTGGCTGTGAAGGTGAATTCACATGTGGCAGGTTCAATTGAATGGCACTTTTTTTGGCAGCTAGCATAGGTGAAGACATTTCTACAAAAAATCTGCTGCATATGATTGTGCAAAGCCATGTCTAGAAGCATTGGCCACATGACACCCGGTATTTGTAATGTAGAATACACAAAAAGCCTGCAGTCTGGGATTTTCATATTTAATTGTAGAACCTTTAACCCCTATTTACAATGGATTGCAAAAGTATTCCTACCCCTTGATCTGTTCCTCATTTTTAAACGTTACAGCCACAAACTTAAATGTATTTTATTGATAGAGCAACACAAAGTAGCGAGTGAAAGGGGAAAAAAAAACTGCTTTTAAAGTTTTTCAAATTAGAAAACTGAAAAGTGTGGCGTGCATATGTATTCAGCCCCCTGAGTCAACTTTGTAGGACCACCATCAGCTGCATATCTATTAGGGTATGTCCCTACCAGCTTTGGACATCTAGAAGCTGGCATAGCTCTAGCTCAGACATATTGATTGGTGAATGTTTGTGAACAGCAATTTTTAAGTCCTGCCACAGATTTTCAATAGGATTTAGATCTAGACTGAGCCATTGTAACAAAGGAATATGGTGTGATTTAAACCACTCCATTGTAGTTTTGGTTGTATTTTGAGGGTTGTTGTCCTGCTGGAAGTCAAACCTACATTCCAGTCTCAAGTCTTTTGCAGTGCCTAACAGGTTTTCATCCAGAATTGCCCTGTATTTAGCTCCATCCAACTTCCCATCAACTCTGAGCAGTTTCCCAGTCCCTGCTGAAGCAAAGCCTCCCCCAGCATGATGCTGCCACCACCACCATGCTTCACGGTGGGGATGGTGTGTTCAGGGGGATGTGCAGTGTTGGCTCTCCTCCACACATAGCATTTGGCATTTAGGCCAAACAATTTGGATTTTTGTATTTCTCACTGGTAAAATTCATTGCTCACTGTTCACTTGGGTACACCGAAGACTGTGGGTATAGGCTGCTGCCACGAGGAGGTGACACTAAGCAAAAATACCCTATACGAGGAGTTAATCAGTTTGTAAAAAGGCAGTAGGAGCAACTAGGGGAAGCCAACAGAAGGAAAAACAAAAGTCATAACTAAACAACAACGCAGATGGGTGCAAATGGAGAAGTGGAACCCACACAGTGAAGACCAAAATGGTGCTGGCCCTGGATACATATCTCGAGCGTTGATGATTGAGGCGAGATGCAAACGGCTCGATGTCTGGCGTGCCCCACCTCTGGCAAAGATGGTGAATAAGCTCTGATAGAAGAGCCCACTCCCTGTGATTGACAGTTGCTCAACTAAGATGATCAACCAGCTTTCTATCCCTGGATTTAAATTCGCTGACAAGGCCGGCAATGACCGCTCCGCCCAGCAAAGGATCCTTGACGCTTCCAGAAAAGCCGCCCGGCTCCTGGTGCCACCTTGGTGATTTCGATTACGGCTACTGCTGTGGTGCTGTCGAACTGAATCTGAATTGGGTGACCCAGAATGAGAGGGGACCAATGCGAAAGAGCTAGGAAAATGGCTAGAACATGGATTTGAAGACTGGATTAGCTGAGGGACCGGAGACCTTGAGTTGTCCAGGCGCCGAAGACGGTGCCCCACACCGATGCACTGGCGTACTTGGTGGTGATTAGCCATTGCGGGGACAAAAACGACTTCCCCTTGGCCACCAGCCAAGGTTGGCTTGAACCTGGGGTGGAAGGCAAATCACTCTGTCCAGTGACTTTGGTGACCCATTCCAACACGATAGAATTGCCCGCTGCAGAAGGCGAGAATGAAACTGCGCGAAGGGCACAGCCTCGAAGGCAGCCACCATCCTGCCTAGAACCCACATGCAAGTGTGAAGAGTATATGGGTTGCGTTTCCAAAGCAGAGAAAGCCTGACCGAAATCAGTGAATCTTCCCTGGTGGAAGAAACACTCTGGTCACCCGAGTGTCGAGAATCATCCCCAGAAACTCCATCCTCTGCGATGGGATCAGATATGACTTATCGAAATAGACTATACAATCGAAGCGCAAAAAGGTGCCTAGGATGATCCTGATGCTGTCCAGGCAGTTTCATTCTATCCGTGGAATGAAATTCGCTGACAAGGCCGGTAATGACTGCTCCGCCCAGCAAAGGATCCTTGAAGCTTCCAGAAAAGCCGCCTGGCTCATCGTGGAGAAAAGCCTTCCCCCCCGCGGCCGTGTGCACGGCACAAAAACTGGACAAATACCGGTTGGATAAACCGACTGGTATTTGTCCTGGGCCATGTAAACGGGCCCTTATTCTGATAACTATCTTTCCAAGTACTTGATAGAACAGACTGCATGATACTAAAGTTACAGTACTAGGGAGAGGCCCTGGAAATAAGGGCGAGGGGAGACACTGCAAGTCATGAGTAGCAAAAAAACATATGCCGGGACATGCCTGTTGGAGTCAGGGCCTAAGCAGCCCACAAGCCAGGGACTGGATTTATGAAGCTACTGCCATCAGAGCAGACAGAGAGAGCAGGACAACAGAGAAAAGGTAAAGCAAACAAGTGGGACAAAGGCCACAGAAATGCACATAGCTAGGGCAGGCAGGAACACACTAAAGACACTCACCTCCGTGCATTCAGCCTTTGCACAGGGTGGCGATATACTCACAAGGTCTGTGAGTCCACCCCTTTACACCTTAATGGGGTTACCTGAAAACATTGTCTGTTATTGGCTGCACCTGTCACATGAACATTGAAGGCCACAGCTGGGATCACCAGGACGGCCATGGCAACGGAACAGCGGCCAGGAGGCAAGTATTCTTCTTCTCTTCCATTTTCCATTATGCCCCAACAGATTAGTATTTTCTACTTTCAGAACACCCCTTTAGGGAGTATGAATATTTTTGCAACCCATTTAATTTGGCACATTTAGGTACAGAAAGCCCACGGATTCCACACCAAAATCTGAGTAGAAAATATTCATTATATTTAATGGGAATCCACATCATACAAGATTTTTGTAAGCAGATTTTGGAATCTATTGTAAGGAAAACATATCGCTTATTTTGTGCAGTTTCTGCACTGAAACTATGTCAGCAAACAAAATTGCATATGTAGCACAATTTATCGCACAAAAGAAAATTTGTAGCGGATTTACAGAAAAATCTGTCTGGTTAATACCTTAGTGTGGTTAACAATAAATACATACCAAGACTTATGTCTGATCCCTTTGTTAATGGCGTTGAAGGTTCATATGGACCAAGCCCAAACTGTTCCCGCAGTTTATTCCCCTGTTCTAGAGAAAGTATGACGGCCATTCTTTTGTACCATTTTCTTTGGCCTTCCTTTTCAATACAATAAAAGAGATCTCCAGAATCTCTCTTGTGCGCCTTTACCACTCCTGAAAAACAAACATCAATATAGTTGCATTAAAGGGGGTTATCCCACAAAGAACAGTATCACCAATTCACAAAATGGGAGAGGTTTGATCCCGGGGGGCCCCACTGCGTGAATCTCCAATCACTAGACTGAGCCCACTATTCCCGATTGCAGTTGTGCAGTGAGAAGACACGGGTGGCCCGTGACCAATCCATAACCCTCTTTTCTTGCCTGCTTATTTCTACCATCATTATGCCAATGCTTCAAACATGATCAGAGAGGAGTAGAAATCACAGTAAGGGCTTGTTCACACAATGTTTTTGCGATCCGCTTTTGGATCCGTTTTTCACAAGCAAAGCAGATCCAAAAAACGTATCTAACAATGTACAGTGTGATTTACATTGCTTTCAATGTAAAAAGCAGATCTCTGTTAAGACAAGTGACCGCCGATGCACTTTGACTTGCTTTTTTCGGGTCCGCTTTTCGGACCCGTTTTAAGAATTGACATGTCATGTCTTCTTGCGTTTTATGCAAGAGAAATCTCCAAAAGCGCAGCACATGTGTTAAATGGGAGAGAAAGAGAGGGAGAGAGATGATTTGAAAGGAAAGACATTGAAAAACGGATCCGAAAAACGCATGCAAAACGCATCCAAAAAAGCATTAGCTGTTACTTTTTTGGATACGTTTCCTGGATGCAGTTTTCTTCTGGTAAAAAAACGGATCTAAAAAACGGATCCAAAACTTCGTGTGAACATACCCTAAGGCTATGTTCACACGGCTTAACTGCGGGACATAATTACGCCCCGCAATTAAGCCGTGTGGCCGGGGGGCCGGCACCTCGCCAGCCCATAGACTTGCATTACCAGCGGCGCGTATACGCCGCTGGTAATTGACATGTCACTTCTCTCCCCCCTCGGCGTATTCGCCGAGCGGGGAGAGGAGACGTAATCCATAGTTCTCTATGAGAACTGTGGATTACCGTAAGGACTGGGACATTTTCAGCCCGTAATTTGCGCACTCCGACGCGTAATTACGGACCGAAATACGGCCCATTTTTTCAAATTCAAAAAGGCTTTTATTAAAGAGTAACATGAGGAGATAAAAAACACTAATATGTTAACGTTACATCTAATTTGACTTACAATGTGAAAAAACAATTTTTTATAGCTTTGGGGTCAAGCAATCGAGTATCAAAAAAATCACGCAAGGAGAAATGAAAAGGAGACAACGTACTCTAAAAAAATCACCAATAATGCACCTTTAAGGCAACCAAGTATAACAAAAAAACCCAATAGAATACCAATATATCAAACAAAGAAAAAGGGTAAGAAAAAAAAAAAATTTTCCCCTTGACTTAGAAGGATTTTATAAACCCAGATTAAAGATGAAAAAACTTTAACCTCACCACAAATTGGGACAACAAGAAAACAGGAGGGGAAAACCCACACACACATAGGGGGAAGGGGGAGGGGGAGAAAGAAAAAAAAAAAAAAAAAAGGGGGAGAAGGGGGGAGAGGTGGGTGAAGGAAGAACAATGAGGGAAATGAGATGGGGGGGGAATGTATAGATAAGAGAGGTGATAGTCCCCGACAGCGACGGACCCCACCCCAAATACACCTAGCCTAGACGAAACGGGGCGAGGGGCGGGAGTGTTCACAAATTGAAGCCGGGGGACCACGCCGTATCAAGGCCCGATTCGTTCCTCTGGGGGGCCAAAAGCCCTCCATGTGAAATGGAAGAAACTTCAGCGATCCATTCCTCCAACGGGTGGATCGGGGACTTCCAGTGCCTCGAATAACGGGTTTAGCCGCCTGCAGAAAGTCCCCTAAGGGGGGAGTTTTTTTAAGTTGGGGATCCCATATCAAACATAAAAATGGGCTACTTCAGGTGCCTAGGAAGGAAGTCCAGTCCCATGATGTCCAGAATAGAGTGGAACACCCCATTTCCCAAAAATCTGCAAAATGGAACAGTCCCCCATATGTGCACCATGGTTCCCTTTCCACCCCACAAAGCCAGCACATTCGAGACTGAGGGGGACCATTTAGGGGGGAAACCCGGGGGACCCTGTACCACCCCGTCAAACTTTAAGCTGGTTCTTTAGCCTTTGCGTATACTGCCTTAGGGGTTTGGGAACATTTGTGCCATTTTTGAGGGGGTAAATGTTTACAAATTTTTTCTCCCAAGCCGCCCGTAGGGGGGAGATCAAGTGATCAGCAGGGGAGAGTTATTGTACAGATAGAAATAAAGCCTTGGGGATGAGTTTTGAAGACACATCTGTTCAAACCTAGTGAGGGGGTTTTGAGCATTGAGGGTGTTGCCAAAAGAAGAGAGAAAGTGTCGGGGGTGTAAATAAAAGGGAAACCGAGAGACTTTTTTAAAGCGGACTCTGGGTTAACTAGATAATGGCACCCGGCCTCCACCCACAACTACCTGGGAAAAACGCAGAGGGGTTTACTTGGAGCTTCCAGAAAACGGGTAAAAGAACAATTCCGGGAGGGAAGGCCGGATTGTCAGAAATGGGCATAAGAGGGCCTGATTTGTCGACCAAGCCATGGTATAATTTATGCGAGTGAATTGAAACCAGGGTGTGCCGGGTAGAAAGGACATGTAATATTTATTCACAAGAGAGGCATTCCAGACCCAGGGAAGCGAATCAAGGAATAAGGAACAAACATCTCGTGCTATGCGAGTCCAGACTTTCCCTTCACCCCCGCACACTAAGTCCAAGACCCGTGAGTAGGCCGACGCCAAGTAATATCTCCTACAATCCAGCAATCCCAAGCCACCCAAGGTCTTGTGCCTAGTAAAGGTAGTGTATGATAGTCTGGGACGAGTAGAGGACCAAATAAATGTTGTGAAGAGTCCCTGCAGGCGTCTCCAGAAAGAATTTGGAATATGAATGGGAATGGTTTGGGTTAAATAAAGAATGCGTGGCAAGACCGTCATCTTAAGTATGTTAACCCTCCCAAACCATGTGAAGTCCTTTTTAGCCCAAGAACCCAGGTCCCGAGCGATTCGTCCAAAAATAGTTTCGAAATTCAAGGAAAAAATGTTTGACAAATCCGAGGGGATAACAATTCCCAGGTAGGAAAGGCCTTGATGTGGCCACTTGAAGGGATATGACCGCTTGAGGTGATTCAAAACGGGAGGCGATAGGCCAATGTTTAAAGCTTCGGACTTAGAAATATTTATTTTAAAATTCGACCAGATACCAAAATTGTGAAGTAAGGACATCAGTGGGGGGAGAGAAGTAGCGGGGTCAGTAATATACAGCAAGAGGTCGTCTGCAAAAGCCGAGCACTTATAATCTTTCCCGGCAATTTGGATGCCCTTTATTTCTGGGTTGTTACGGATCGCCGAAAGTAAGTTTTCCATAACTAATACATACAGGAGAGGAGATAGGGGACACCCCTGCCGTGTTCCATTGCGAATTGAGAAAGACTCTGATAGAGTTCCATTAATTTTCAACTTGGCAGTAGGGGACTGATAGAGGGCCAGGATTTTAGAGATAAATGCGGGTCCCAATCCCAAATGCCGAAGAGTCGAGGACAAAGAGGTCCAGGATATCCTATCAAAGGCCTTTTCGGCATCCAGGGACAATACCATTAGGGGGATTTTGCGGGATTGAGCATAATGTATAATATCCAGTGTTTTTAAAGTTTTTTCCCGAGCCTCCCTACCTGGAACAAACCCCACCTGATCAGGATGCACAAGATTTGGAAGAAAAAGGTTTAATCTATTTGCAAGGAGCTTGGCGTAAATCTTGAGGTCAACATTTAGCAGGGAAATCGGGCGGTAGCTACCACACGAGGAAGGGTCTTTGCCTGGTTTTGATAAAAGGGCAATATGCGCTAATGAGGAATGGGCAGAAAAAGGATTACGTGAAGAGACAAAATTAAAGGCCTGCAACAGTATGGGAGAGATCTTTTCCTGAAACGTTTTGTAGAATTGACCCGTAAAACCGTCGGGACCTGGGCTCTTTCCCCCCGGTAAGCCCGTAATCACCGAAGCAAGTTCCTGGGCAGAAAATGGGGATTCTAATTCAGATAAAGTGACATCGGGTAGGACCTGGGGAAGATTAGGTATGGACTAGGCCGCCAGTAGCGGATTTGATATGGGGTATATGTGACTTAGCTATCTGGTGTCGCAATGCTCTAGCCAGCATCCTCCCGCTCTTGTTCCCATATTCATAGAATCTACTGCGTCCTACTTGCAGGTATCCTGCCCAGAGGACTCCCAGGAAGAATGTTTAACCTCCAGTCTCGCAGAGAGCAGCTCCCGCAATGTCTCTGAGGACAAAGCGTGCTTGTGCCTGAGTTCTAAAGAAGCAACTCTGGATAGAGCCGCGTCCAACTTAGACGCCCTGTCTCTCTTCAGCCGTGAGCCATGTCGAATCAGAACCCCACGTATGACACATTTCGCTGCTTCCCACTTAACAGTCGGGGCAGTCGTGTCCTCTGCATGGTCCTGCATAAAGTTTGCAATAGATTGAGAAATGTCTGCCACACAAACCGAATCCAGTAATAGGGACTCGTTTAGGCGCCAGGACCAGGCTGGACGTGAGAGAAAAGGAAGGGCTATTGAGCAATAAACGGGAGCGTGATCTGACAGGAGAATGTTACCTACTGAGGTGGAGGATACCCATGGAAGAGCATCGTGAGACACCAGAATGTAATCTAAGCGACTATACACATTATGGGGAGTGGAGTAGAAGCTGAAATCTTTAGTGGAAATACGGCCCATTTTAAGCCGTGTGAACATGGCCCAACTCACAAATCAGTCAGTGCATGTTTAGATTTTCTTTACAGTACGAAACATCATTCTGAACTATAAATCAATCATGTAACAGCCACACATATACTCAATTAAATAGGCTTCAGTAAGAGGCCTTATGCTATCTACCTAAACAGAAAACCTCTTACATCAATCACATATCTGGTTAACATTGTGTGTTAATATTGGGGTACATACCTGCACTAAAATATTCATCTTCAGAGAGGGCAGTCACCTCTGTATCTAAAGGAATAGGGTCACACAATAAAATGTCTTTTCCTAGAACATCACATTCATATCCATCATCGAACAGCAGCTTGTATTTGCCTCCTCCAACATCTCGTGTAATTGTGCCTGAATAAAAATAGCCATTGGAGGACCATTTGGCCACAACCCTGAGCCCCACAAAGCTACTGCCAGCTGTGGAGTCCAGGCTTTCATTCTTTGATGGAGTCTGATATGGAATTTCAGGAGAGTCACTGCGACGCATAACGGGTGTGCTGGGGCTCTCTTTGTCACGGGCTTCTGGGTGACCAATATTTATGCGTGTAAATGGTTCCTCATCTGGAATAGCAGCAGCAGTGGAATCCTCACCATGCGTGTGGGCCACAGTGCCCGTTTCCCTGAAATTGTAACAAACATAGTACAAGAATCCACATCCAAGAAAAACAAATCCGATAGGACTGCAGGATAGTACAGCTACATGTCACCATGATCAATGGCGCTATACTGATGGCTGTCTAACCCCTTTACCACCACCCACTGTGTTGACGATGGGCGGTACATGTCTGTAGAAATAGCAAAAGACATCGCTGCTGTTCCTAGAGCAGACTCTGCATGCCAGGGAACAGAGGAAGCCTCTGATCCTTCCCCATTTAACCCCTTGATTACCGTGGTCTGTGACCGTGGCATAATCGAGGGGGATTCCCCTGATCCATTAGGCCACCGGGATTCCCAATGCCCAGAGGAACCTAGGGAATATCTATGAGTCAGCACTGGAGACTTCGAGTTGCCCCAGGGCTGTCTGTATAGCAAGCCTGCTGTCAGAGCACACTGAATTTTTTGCCCGGCAGCAGCCTGTGTCACATGGACACATAGGGCCACATGTATGAAAACGGTCTAGGTCTAAAATTCACTTTGTTGCCCATAGAAACCAATCAGAGGGCCCCTTTCATTTCATATAGTGCTCTGGAAAAATGAAAGGGCAGCTCTGATTGGTTGCTTTGGGCGACAAAGTAAATTTTAGACCTAGACCGTTTTCATACATGTGACCCATAGTGTAATGTATTAGCATACAGGAGTAAGTTAATACATTACCAAGTATAAAAAAATAAATAAATAAATAAAATATTTAATTAAAAAAACACTGCATACATTACACACAAAAAAAGAAAAAACTACACATATTGGTTATCCACAAGACTCAATAAGCTGTAGAATCTAACTGGTTATTTAGTGTGAATGGTGTCAAAAAATAATTTTAACAAACAAATGCAGAAAAACACTTAATGAAAAAAAATTCTGCAGTAATCTATAAACTCAAACTATGCCCCTCAAAAATACAACTTCTCCCACATAAAATAAGTCCTCATACAACTGCATCATAGAAAAAAAAATAAAAGAAAAAAAGTTACAGCTGTTGAAACAAAGAGGTAAAAACTCAAAAATGTAGCTTTTCATTAAGGCCTTTTCAGGTCTGGTGCTTTAGGGGTTAAGACAGTTGAAACATATGTAATTTATAAAAGGGACTGCATAAAAATTAGATATCTACTATATCATCTTTAAATATCAAAAGAGTCTGAATTTAAAGGACAAGTCCAGTAGTTTTTTTTTTTTTGTTTTTTTAAGTCCGGTAGTAGTTTTATTTCAGGTGCATAGTACTGCCAGTAATTGTTTTTACTGTCCTCTATAGATCGTATTTGTGTCTGACATTCAGGTCTTCTGCTGGGTCAGATGGTTGGCACGCTACCTTGGAGAAACACATGGCATCTGCTCTATAAGCCAGAACCCAAATTGTGTAAACATTCTGAACGAGATACTCCATGTCAGACCCATAAGGTTACGGTCACATGGCAAGTGTAAAATACCAGTGGGATTCTGTCCAGTATTTTATTGTCTTTTCAATAGTTTTGAGGGATGGTTCTGCCCGCGGTTTATGGACTCATGTGTCACCCTAAACCATTGACTACCACACCTTTCACTCAAAAACCGGACAGAAAATTGTGCATGTTCTGAGTTTTTCAGTACGCCGGCGGTGTAAAACTCCGTCCGGCTGAAAATCGTTCAGTGTGGACCACTAAGTGGATTTTTTTATCAAAGTCTTTGGGAATGGTTGACAGTGTTTTCAAATCCTAAAACGGTCTGAAAACCATACCGTGTGGACGTACCCCAAGAGTGCAGAGACTGACTTTTAGTCCACATCAAAAGGAGAGTATGTTTCAGTGAGTCAAACTGCAGGTCACAGGATCCAATTGAAGACCAAACAAAACTCTCCTATAGAAGTTAATGGGACTGAGTCAGTCTTAAGTCTCCTATGTGCATGAAGCTACTGTAAAGCATCTTTCTGACTGCTGTTAAAGCAGTGCAAAAAAGGCATAGTGGCCAAAGTGAAAACTGCAAGACTTAAGAATTATAAAAAAAAATATTGAAAGTGATATGAAAAAATAAAAAAAAAAAAAAAATTCCCAAAAAATGTGTTTAACATAAAAATGGGATTAAAAATGAAAAAAATGATTCCATTTTTAAACACTACTTGAAAATTTTTGGGAAAAGAAAAATTCCCAAGCATACGTAAAGGGGGAAAAAAAATGTATTTCTTTAAACTCCATTACTGAAAAAGTAGCGTTTATCTGTGGTATCTGCAAAGTGTTACAAATGTGTAGAGAAGTGTGACATACTGTTGAAAGTTCTACAATTGGACCAATTTAGTGGCATTGTTAGGTCAATCATCCTGACAATAATACTGTTGACAAGAAAAGCTGGAAGGGTTATTCAAAAAATATATATAACTCAAACACAAAACCAATTTAAATTTTTGGTGTTTTTTTACAAGCAAAATAAAAAGATGTGGATACCTTGATCCAGATCCACGAAAAGGAGGTCTTCCCCTCCTCCCTCTTCCGCGGGGTGTAAGAGGTGCTTTGGCTCCTGGTCTGTTTCCAAGCGGTGCATCTGCATCATCCTCACTCACTTGCATCCCAGTTTGTCTTCCCCAGCCCTGTTGATGCCCCGGGTGGTTGACCACTTTCTTGGGACTGTACGGAACAAAAAATGAATACATTCCCATATGAGGGATAGTGCTTATTTTATGTAAAGAACTTAATCAACTAACTGCCCTGTAACCAAGACTGTTCACATTTTCTCTGGGCCTTATGTTAGAGGTACAAGTCAGGAACATTCTCCGACATACAACGCTAAAGAAGTCTGGTAAACATGGGGCACCTAAAACCTTACTTGGGCAGGGTGACCAATTGGGCCCCAAAAATTTTAAACCTATACCACAGTGTATAATAGTGTTCTGCAAATTCTATGTAGTTCGCATATAAAAGAAAATGTATGTGAATGAATACCACCATAGTAGAGGCTATAAAGACACTTGTGTGCATCCAGTTTTATTCATTTTATCCAAAATATGCAAACAAAACATCACATTTTCCATATGTGGGGGCAAATGTTCTTCTAAGCTTTATTGGAGTAATCATTACACCACCAAAGTACCTCAGTTTTCCAACATTTCCTCTTCCACTTGGGGTTTTATGGGGAAAAAATCCCCCCACTCCAGCTTGACCACTTTTTCCTTTGCCTGCAGTTGCCCCCTCGGGCAAATACTTTCCCCTATGCCTGGCCAGCAGAAAGGCCACTGCTTGCTCCACTAGAAGTGCGCTGGAGACTTGAAGCTTTTGATGAAAAGGAACTAATATCTGCAAGGTCTCCAGAGGTCAGAGAGGAGACAACGGTCCTGGACGGCGACACTTCATTTTCTATTGGACATTTATTACTGGGGTCTTCACCTTCCCAGAACAAGAAACATCGGGGAAAACCCTTTGTGGCATTTTCTCCTTTTTCAAGAACAGCTGCTGGGATACTAGACACCAAGTCGCCAGGCCAACCCAAGGACGTTAGAAGGCTAATACTTAGGGGGACATGTCTGAAAACTCTCTTGGTCTAAGACTTTTCTTCTTGCCCCTAAAACAACAATCAGAGGCCCCTTTCATTTTTTTAGAGCTTTATATGAAATGAAAAGGGGAACGCCCATTGGTTGCTATGGCAACAAGAAAAATCTTAGACCAAAGAAGTTTTCAGACATGTCCCCCAAAACTTCAATGTGGCAGATTTATCAAGTGTAAGAAAAATGGCATATGTTTCAACTGTCTGGTCTAACTGTACATTATTAGGGCATGTCCCCATGGCACGGGTTTTCGGACTTTTTTCAGGCGTTTTGCGGACAGCCTGAAAAACCGGCCGAAAATGAGCACAATGGTGCTCTATGGAAAAACCTGCACTGTCCCCTGCATGGGTTTTCCCGCCGACGGGCCGCCCGCAAAACATTCTAACCCGCAATTTTTTCGGTTTTTTAACGGGAAAATGTGCAAGTGAATGTGAAAATTTTAAAAAACCGACCGATATTTGT